>JACXGJ010000395.1:44776-76569 GCA_016801105.1 Esox niger
GCGTTTGTATGATTGATTGTTTGTGTGTGTGTGTATGTGTGTGTGGGTGCAGGCGTGCGTGTGAGTTGTGTGGCTGCAGAAATAGCACACCCACCTGCTGTGGATCATTGAGGATGTGATGACAGGACATTTGTCTGCACCCCCCGTTTGACAAAGTTTTTCCCCCGGTACCCCGTTCCGGTCTTGTGTACCCCTGTGCGTCCTACAGACCACGATCAGAGGGATGAAAAACAGAAGTGTATTGTCCCTCAGATTCTGTGTGGGATTGTGTCATCTAATTTGTTCTTTATAAAAAAAACACTTGTTAAAAGTTTTGTCAAAAAAGAAGCAGTTTACAATTAAGTATTGCAGCTATTTCGGACACAACTTGCCAAACACTCCCTCAGATCTAGATGTATTCTGTGAATACGCATTTCAACTGTAAATTACTATAAATAAATCACCACTAGCAGAATCAATGTGCAAAAATCGGGGGGGTGTTTGGTAGATACAGGCGAGTCTTATTCTGACTTGGAATATCTAGGGGAATGTTAGAAAAGCGGTGGGGGTACAATGCTAATGACAGGAGGGGCAGGGCCATCGCTAGTCTCAAAACCCTATATCATGTTAATATCTGGAGTAGGAGGCCAGCGGGAGACAAGACATTCAAGGCACAAAGATTACAGCTCTGGAACACTGGCCCCAGCGATACCTTCAAATTGTACATACCACATAACAAAAGGCTCTGACAAGAGCCAGAAATAGCTGTGAAACACAATTATGAGAGTTTTGATTTACGGTTGCCAATTAACCTCTGTAAACATGTCAAATCAAATAAAGACATGAAATTGTCACAGGAGCAATCCTTCCATTAATTTCCTATTGGTTTTAAAGGATTTAAAGTCCTCCAGATAAATTAAAATTAATTGGACTTAAATACCATGCCTTATAAAAACAAATGTTTTAATGCATGTAGACTGCAAAATGGATTTAAAAAATATATATCAAAGCATTGATGTGTCTTTTCTGTATAAAAAAAAATCCATATTCTATAAACCGAGTTATATCATGCATGTTCAAATTTTCATGCTTGTATCAATAATTAAACATATGCACAGAAATTATACAAGACATGCATAGCTTCAAATGGGTCCTCTAAAGCATGTGACAGATCATTTTTTCCTCCTCTGTGTTTGTTGGTTGTGTGACAAGGGAACTTCAAAAGAGGAAAAGTAGGCATTCAAAGATGAATTCTAACCCGACAACGTTGAATTCTAACCCTACAACGTGCTGGTATTTGGGGCTGTAAACAAATACTCAGTGAACTGCCTTTCTGGAACCCCTCTGTCTTATCAAAAACTGATTTGGGTCGAGCAGTGTAAGCCGCAGTCTGTAGAGCATGAACTGCAGCTGCGCGGGTGGTAATCGGTCCAACAGCTAGTTATGCTAAAACCCTGTCTTTCCCCACATTCCTCTCCAATAAAGCATTAACGCCTGATAATGTATCATAAAAGAAAAACAACTGATTTGTGACCTCCTTCAATGCAATGCTGAAATACTTGATACACTGTAAAGAATACGGTAGTAACGGTCACTGTTATAAAATCAACGGCAATTAAAATTTTTTGAATAAACACACAGCTACAGTAATCACACTAGATCCGTAATATCAGTATAATGGCTGCTTAAAAAAATTATGAGTAAAAATACTTAAAATCCTGATAAAAAATGTGTAGTCTGACAAACTATTTGATCAAAATGTTTACTTTGGTGGGCCTTAATCAGTTCCTAATCAATATATGATAGCATGTAACCCAATTGACAACATAAAAACAACCCAAACTGTTTTTTGCAGAAGGCAGCTAGACTCGTTCCCAAAAATGTTCAGACAATGCCATTCAGGCAGAGGGGGGTGTATTATTACATTTCATCCCAGAATTGTCACAATGTCACAGGCTGTGATATTTTATCCCTGGCGTCTGGCCAGTCGTTTCTTGCCAGACACTGGTGTAAAGGCTATATCTGTTGTCCACCCGGAGCCCTGCTTAGCCCTACATAAAGGGGAAAATCCCCCCTATTGTCTCAGAACCCTCTGTTGCGTGAGAGAGACGACAATACCCGACCCAACTGCGGTCCCCTCGATTCCAGGTAATACTACTTTGCGGTGGAGGTTCTGTGATACAGGCTCAAAGTCTTAACTGAGAAAATTAAGAATGAATCAAGTTTACTTAATAATTGCTGAAGTGAATGGTGGTGTTTTGTTGCTGTTATCAATCATTTTAAATGTTTAAAAAGGGGTTCAGGCTGTTCAGGGAATTAATTAAAGACAAGGTTTATTGCTGTGGATCAGTGTTTTGTTGCACGCAGGGGCAGAACTTCTCTCCATCCAATGTTTTAACAACAACTGTTGATTAAGTATAGTTATCTGGTATAATACTTGACAGTTAATTATGCGTTAATTATGCGTATCCTTCTCTTTGAGTACAGTTTTTATTAATATCACTTCGTTGAGTATACATATCCATTCCAGTGTGTCATCCATTTAAAATAGATGATATCATCAATTCTAAATATACTCTGCCTAAAGCTAATTACAAAAAAGAGAACCTGTGGTCTTGAGGTGACAAGCCATTTTAATCTCCTACTAGCAAATTGTAGCATAAAGCTGTATCTGTAACGTAAGTACATTACAAAAATTGCCTTTGAGATTATGATACATTCCATGACTGTGGATCTCTTGCACCTGACAAAATCCATGCAACTTTTCACTGACGGGATGAGATTAAACTGAAATAATACTAAGGTGATTTACAAAGTGGAAAGACTTTCTTCACGGCGTCCTCAGGCTGACACATGTTTGAAAGTATACTGATGTTCCAATGGTCTCTCAGTTTTACAGTACACTGTAATATACTACACTTCCAGTGTGTTCTTTTACTTCTGCCTCTTTCTGTGACCATAAGTCTTTTACCATTTATAACTTTCATAATAATCACCACAATCCTCGCTGTCATCCTTATCATCATGTTATTAGATTTAGAAACATTTTCCATTGGTTCTTTTTAAGCATTTTGTTTATATGACATTTTTAAAACAGTTTATTAATAAGAATTTCTGGTTAATTCCCCACAGAAGTTTTATAATTTGACAGATCAAAGTTCATCAATGTCTACCAAGGAGCAAGACCCTACCAGAAGAATGAATCCGAAATTAATTGACAAGGTGAGCCAGAGTCAATCCATGCCTCCAAGTATTCAGCCTTATACAGAGGGAACACACTGTCCCAAGGTTGTCACTTGAGTCTTATCAGTAATTGATGTCAGCTATGAAGGGCCCACATACTTGAACATTTTCTTTCCTACTCCCTGCAGCTAAAGAAGCTAGAGTGAATGCTAGATTTAACAGGTCGTTTTTCCACGACCCATATGAAGCATAGTCATGGAGAAAAGACTATCCTGAATTGAGAATGGCATTTGACAGAGCTTTTCACACCAGGACTAAGCATGTTCAGGAAAATGGTTGTGACATTGCTTTATCGGCTGTGAACGGCCTCTAATTCTCTAGCAGTTGTACAAACACTAGGAACCTGTTGTATCCCATTTAATAAATTGTCCAACAATCTTGATTGTTCGGTTGTTTTTTATGTTATCTCAATGCAATAATATTTTGTCCTTGTCCAACAGCCGAAGTCGAAAATTACGGCTTCGCGCAAACTCTCCCTGAAGGTAAGTTACTGAACCATTCATTAGGTCAACAAATGCTGCAACCAATAAAATATATTTCACTTGTCCAATCAGATCCTGTTGCTCACCAGGGCAATGGAGCAGCTGGAACAGGAGAAGCAGGATAGGGATGAGGAGAAAGAGCGCTACCTGGGAGAAAGACTGCCCCCCCTGCAGCTCTCTGGACTGTCATTGGCTGATCTACAGGTGAGTGACAAAGGAGCCAGCCAATCAAGGGACCGAATTCAGTTGCAAAACTAGGCATTTAATAACATAGCCAAACAACTGGACAAAAGGTGGCTGTTTAACTGAACAGCAAATTCCATTGTTATTATGTCACCAAACATCTTAATCAAATACATGCATATCATTCTATTCTTTTTGTATGTTATCCTCAGGACTTATGCAGGCAGCTCCATGCAAAGATAGAAGTAGTGGATGAGGAGCGATATGATTGCGAGGCCAAAGTCAACAAGCACAACAAAGACGTGAGTCTTAACTTCTTTGGGTTGGATGTTAAGCCAAGGTAAGCTAACAAATGGGTGTTATTCTAGGTGTTGCTATACATTGCAAGGGTTGCCTTGACCTGTATTTAAATCCAAGTTTAGCAGGTATTACGGCAACTTAGCCATTACAAAGATCCAAACAAGATGTTTTGGCTTAAAGTTGACCCATTGTGCCTTCGTTAAATTGATCTAGATCCATGAGTTGAAGCTTAAGGTGCAGGACTTAGGAGGGAAGTTTAAAAAACCTGCCCTGAGGAAGGTGCGGGTCTCTGCAGATGAGATGATGAGAGCTCTGCTGGGCACCAAGCACAAAGGATCAATGGACCTGAGGTCCAACCTCAAGTCTGTGAAGAAGGAAGACACCAACAAGGACAAAGACAAGGTAGGAGGGACAGTTCCTGCAACTCCATATAAAATTATGATATGATTTATGGAAAATTCATCTTAAAACAATTGCATATGTTTACATTGCACCATAATGTAATGCCTTAGACCAGTATAAATGAAGATCATGTTCTGACGTTTCCAACCCTCTTGAAATAACCCTAACTAGTGAAATAATCACTGATCAAACGTTTTCAATCACTGCACATTGTGTTAGGTCTCTTTGTTTGAAACGTCTTTGGTACCAGTTGTCACATGCACGGAAATCGGTGCAACAGGTTGCAAATGCCGCCACGTGAGAACCTCCCCAAAACAAGGAAGTCCGGGAGCTGAATGATGTTTGAAGCATCCCGACTGCACAGTGTTGGTCTGTCTGCCCTTTCAGGTGCTCACGGCCGAGGTGACCGACTGGAGGAAGAATGTGGAGGCCATGTCTGGTATGGAGGGCCGCAAGAAGATGTTTGATGCATCCGGTGGCCAGTGAGCTTGGCTACTACGCTGGGACGGGAAAACAGAGCAGGATCTGGTCCAGAGAGGACAAAGAGGAACTGCACAGTCCCAGAAAGTTATCCCCCACATTCTCTACCACAGTAAAGTGAGGCAGCAGGGGGTTAAATTGTGAAGAGCCATTGCTAGAAGACTCTGATTATAGGGTTTTACAGTTTTGTAGAACATTTTGTGGTCCTCTGTGAGAGTACTAAAATAGTTTAATAGAGCCTCTGATTTCTTTCAGTTACCCCTAACGAAATATTTTACTATAAAAGGTTTGCCGCGACTAGGGAAGTCTCATAAGCAAAAGCGGAAACTCTTATGATCAGCAGAAGACCCTCCTCCAGAAAACATTCCTCCTCAAATCATTGACTGAAACCTTCCCAATTCTAATTCTACACCACTGACGCTACCTGTAAGCCCATGACATATGAGGAATTGATATTGCTTAAAAAGCAACCTACCCGAACTCAGAGAATCTACCTTAAAGGAAATAGTCATTTAGAACAGGAAATCCATTGTGGTCCCCATCTGAGTGAGAGCCTGATGCTGATACACGTCGTCTTAAAGAAACAAGACTTGACAGTTTACAGTTGTCAATGACCTAATTATCTACAACAGATCTCTCCCTCTCTCTCTCTGCCAAGACCTAGCTCACTGGTACTTCCACATGATTTAACCCCTTGCTGCGATTCTCACCCCTGACCTTACCTTCAAATTGGCTACCTAACCCATCACATGGGGGCAGTTTGCCAAGCCTTGAGTTCTGGGTGGAGCATATCTCAGTTTTGCTATTTATTATAGAAAAATAGATGCTTTTTATTTATGACAAGACACTGAGGCAGAAATAATAAATGATTGAAGATTTTAACTGTCATTGGTTCACAACAATGTTTTATTCTTATTCTACGGGAGTCAATAATCAAACAGAGGCACAAATGGCAGGTTGTTGCTGCTTTAATGTCTTGCTCAATTGACACTGCAATTGTTGGGGGTTAAGGGATACCAGGGATTGTACATATGCCACTTTGTAAACTTAAAACGGACATTGTCAACAGGTGGGGAAAAAAACCTTTCACACTGACCTCCAGTGAAAGGTTGCATTCCAGTTTGGCTGTGTTTAACACCTCATCAACCGTGTTAACCTTATATTATAGAAGGATTCTGAATGCCGACGCCTTGTGGCTAAAGGTGATATAAGGACAGTCTTACAACCCCTGTTGGAAAATTGAATAAGTCTACTGAAGCAAATGAATTGGAGTGACATTTTTCTGTTAAATGGAGTTCATGCCAACTATACGAAGCATTACACCGAAACTTGGTACACCGGATGGAAATGCCAGAAATATTATCTGTTTATGTAGATTACTGAACATATAAAACAGCTACCTCAATAAGTTTGGAGAAGCAACTTCAACATGTGGCAAGTTCAGTTTTCAACAGGTGTTGACACCTGACCTGCCATCTCATCAGATCCTTAGTCACCTTATATTTTTAGCTCAGTTGTTCTCAGAATCTAATCCAGCCTCGGAAACAAATGCGAGGGGCAGAGCTAGGCATTCACTTTGTTGGTCTGTGAGAATCGTCTGGCGGTTGTCACCCAGACACAGCTATCCCGAGTATGAGAGACACATAGTCCAACAATAGCCAGAGGCCTTCTGGTGGGAGGGAAGTGTTGACAGGTTCATGACAGTCAATGTGGTGTCGGGTCGGTATAATACTTCATCCCTCGGTCCAGTATCTATTCATGGAGTCCCACAGCAGGCCTATATGGACGTTAATAGGTTTATGTGTCGGTATCATCAGATGAACTGACGATGCAAAAAGTGTTTGAGTGCTTTTGTGTATTTCAAAAGGTGTGTTTCAAGTGGTAAGCTGATTCTGGCCATCCTTTCAATAACCTTGGAAATGTAGATGCAGTAGTTCTTTCCCCCTATTACCCGAAGGCCAGGAATCAGAGTACCAAATTGCATCTACTAATTTAGCAAATTCTTTGAATGTTTGTAGTTTAATGTCAGTCAAAATCAATCAAATGTATTTTATAAGCCTTTTTTACAAGTGCTTATACAGCCTAAAACATCCGAGAGAAATCAACAGCGCCAAGTTCTCAGTAGTTTGGAAAAACAAACCTACAAACAAATTAACATATTATTATATTTCAGATGTATTGCTTATGCTAATTTTGCACAATAGTGTTTTCAATGTTGTTTTGGTAAAAGTGGCTTGTAATTAAGAGGAAAAAAGATGCCTAGCTTACATCTTGGAAGAACAGATATGCCGGACACACACACACACACACACACACACACACAGACAAGGAAGCTAATAATTATTATTCTCAATAGCGTTCCTTTTTTTTTAATTACATTTGAATAAAGGAAATCGGCCAGAACATGTTTTATAAAATGCATCAAATTCACATTCGCAGTCCATTGTCAGAGCCACTGGAGGGCAACCATTCAACAGTTGTATTGAGGCCAATAGTCTCTGTTTACGATACAGTGACAGCTTTTTCTCAAGCCGGATGCCGAACCAAAACCTGACCTTTCATTTGCCGCACATGAAAGTATTTCTTTGACAGTCATAAATTCATAGTCATACAAGTGTCTGATAATAGAGAGCAAACACATGGTAAATATATAACCACTCGGACAGATGAAACAAGTGAAAGAGGGCCCCAAGGCCAACTTCTGATGGAGATTACCAAAGACAGAGTGTGGGCGCAGGCTATGTGTGTGTGCGCGTGCGTCGGTCGACAGCGAGAGCAGATGATATGCTGTACGTCAACACTGATGACAGGACGGCTTGGATCACTTCCGCAATGACCAATTGATTCAACGCACGATTTCCTGTGTGTCACTATAGGTGACAAAGGATGTTTCATTGCTCCTTCTGATTCCCATGACAATCATGTAACTGTTGCTGGTCAGTCAGTGGGGAGGATTCATCCTTTTTGTGTATGAGATCATTGACTCACTTGGGCATACGTGCACTATCGATTATGTGCAGCTAACCCTGACCAGCCTCTAGCCTGCTTTTCCACTGTGCAGTAGAAGCCATCCACACCACACTCGCGTTCCAAGCCGATTGATGAACAGCGCTGTGTGATACAGTGCAGGTAGACTTCGCTACATTATTAAATTGTTTGTCGGCAGCCACACATCAACGGTCATGTCACTGGAACAGGACCGTCAACATGGTTCAGGACAGGATCATCAAGCTGATAACCATGCACTTTTCATCTGTAGCCTAACAAACCGCATTCTTTCCCTAGTCGCAGTGGTGGGACCACAGAACGTAATTATTGCATATGAAAGCATTTCCACTGTGCCTGACAAGACTGTATTAAGTGGGGAATGACAACACAGTGTATAAAGCAAACGGGAATGACTGTTGGATTTAGGCACACACATTCACCTCACCGCTCTGTATATAGATAAAATGCAAATGTGTAAGGTTTTTGTGTTAGGTATAGGGTTTAGGTTAGAGGTAGGTTAGGGACTTTAAGAGGCATCACGATGATCTATATTCATTTAACGTTTGCGTTTGTGTGTGCTTGAGTTCTCCACAACTGATGCTAACAGAAATCAGATTTCAACAGAAGTGTGAGGGAAAAGAAGTGAAGCCTGACAATAAACAATTACCTGCTGATCTCTCAGGGCCCTTCAGTTAATTTCACCCATGGAATCACACAAGAGGAGGGTAAAATGTGGGATTTTCTCTGCTATGATGGAACATATCAGGGCAGACTGGAGTGTGTGTGTGTGCACGTGTGTGTGTGTGTGTGTGTGGTGAACACACTTGATTGATGTCATCAATCTTTTCTCTCTTACCTCAAGTTACGAGGCCAGGGAATAGTGCAGTTTATACACAGCAACTCTGTTGTAAGAGCTACTTCACTTGTCATGATATTTGAACAGAATGAGCAATCCAATACACCCATCTGCTGTGTCCATCTCCAACACTAATAAGGTCAACGCAGACCCCAAACATAAGGTCAACATGTTAAACAAGAGGTATCCAACTACAGCAAAAATATAAATACATTTAAAATAACTTCAGTATCAAACAACCCAAAGATCAGTTACAATCTTTTGTTGGGGCATTGAGCGAAGTAATTAACCTAATCGCTCATGCCTATCATATTAGCTTCTGCTAAAACGTCTATTTGAACATTGTTGCATTATGTTGAGGCTCAACATATGCCCCAAATTGTATTTAAATGCAATTATCCCACTGGGTTGTATGCATTAGTGTTAATACTAAATGATAAAGATGCATTTATCTGACCATTATGGAGTAGCGTTAGGCAGCCATGTTAAAGTTCTAATTATATTCAATCCGGGTTATGACAACACTCGCTCCCCCAAACGAGATTGGAATTCACAGCTGGTATTTGACCTAACACTCAAGAGGTTAACTGCTTCTTGTTTTGACTGCAGCTAAATCAATGTGCTGGTGTTAAAATTGTATTTCTCATAGGCCTCAGGGTGTTAATGGAGAGTTTGGACAATTGCTTGGCAATTTACAATAAGTGAACGCTTACCGTAATATTAATACTGATTTTGTAATATCATATTGTACATGCTATATTGCAGGCACATATATTCACAACATAAATGCTAATTTGACACAAAATCACATTTGACACAAACACAAATTGGACACAAAACTGGAGTAAATGGTATTCACTAAATAGTAAGAAATGATTTACCCTCCACCAGCATAGTGTAATGTGAGCCTAATAAAGGAGGATATTTCTTTGGGAGACCAAAGAGGGGACTAAAGATGTTGTGTGTCCGCCTGTAGTCTGTTGTCTTCCTCTGGGTGGCTAATGGAGGTTGTTAAGGGCTTCGGTGTCTCAGCTAGCTTGCCTCTGAAGCGAAATGGGGGCGACGGGGGAAGAGGCAGAGGCAACAGATTCCAATCTGGAGACAGCAGGGGCAGATGAGAGGGGAATCACAGCTTTCTATTTGGATGCTACATCTGGGAGGGAGGGAAGATGCTGAGACATAACAAGGCTTTTAAGATTCTCCACAAAATAGGCCTGTTTCCCGAGTGTTTCATCAACAACTCCTTTGGCAGGACCGTCCCCAAAGGAACAACAGTCTGCTCCGGCCTAACCATGCTATTCTCATGGAGCTAAGCAAGGAGCCATGGTTTTTGGCAACTAAGCCATTTACCTACACCCCAGAGTCCCTGTGGATTGGACACATGCATTTCTACATATGTGTCCAATATGAAGGAAGTTAGAAACCCTTTGGTGAGAAATGCTGACTAGCTTCGCATGAAGATTGAACATCTACAACAGCAGCTGAATGCTGGTTGTACACGTTGACGTCTAGTAAACGTTAGTTAGCAATTGCACAAACACTAGACAGCAATTTTCTTCAAACTGCTAGCAGACAAAAATATTGTCAACCTGTTAATAATTGTGTTTGGCACTTTCCTTTTAAAACTATTAGAGGGCTAAAACAGCTTTTGGCATTCAAACCTTCAAATATGGGAGTGATTCAAGACCTGGTGCAATAACCACCAGATAGAAACAAAAAAGTGTTTTGTGTGCCAAGACAGGTGTAGAATAGCCCAGTTTTACAAAGTTGACTGAGGGCATTGGTGGTGATCTAAGAGGTGAATGTGATCAGAGTCAAGCTGGAAAGACCAATCAGGGCTGACAAGAATCAGCAATAACCTAAACTACATCCATACACTGCATTTGTGTGTGTAGAATACATAACTATGCAAGAAAGAGAGAAAGAGAGCGTAAGCATTCATTACCATTGTTGGAGAACAACAGATTGTGGGTCTATGGATTTTGGTGACCCTCAAATCAATCAAATGCATTTTATAAAGGGCTTTTTAAAACAGCAGTTGTCACAAAATGCTTGTACCGAAACCCTGCCTCAAAACCAAAAGAGCGATCAACAACAACAAACTGATGCACAGTGGCTAGGAAAAAAAACTTCCTAGTGGTGTCGGTTTATTGGTCAATAGCAGATATATTCAGTTTCAGTTATTAATGTGAATAACATGGTGTTGACTGACCATTATCCAAAGATGTAGCATATCAAGAGGAGATTGGTCATTCAGTACCATAGTAGGAAAATGAAGTGTTTCATCAAAAACATTTTTCAATTGGCAAAATCAGTCGACGGCAGGCTTTTCCTCAACCTCCATCCTCATACTTAATGTACGGTGTGTCTTCATCCTAGAAATGCACAATCCACACTTCTGCCCCAGCTCTCTATCGCTCTCTTTCAGCCCTGCCCCCGGCCCACCCCTTATTGATCGTCCCCGGGTGAACGGGGTGGGGTGGGGTGTAAGAGTGGTGATTGGTATTGAGCTTGACGCGGGAGCCACCAGGGTCAGCAAGATGCATCTAATAAGGATTCTGCATGGCATTAACGCGGTTCAAACCTCCTGAACAACTCCTCGCGAGCGTCATTAGCACACGGTCTGTAGCCGCAGGGTCACAAACGCCAAGGGTCTTCTCCGTTTTATTATGGATTAAACAATAACACATAATTAGGGATTGTGTAAAAATATCATACAACCAGTCAGCTATGTAGGTGGCAAGGCTGAAATCTGGAGTGTTTGGAGTTGATTCTATTTAAATGGTTTTGAGTTATAAAAACACGCCTGCTTTAAATCAGATCCGTGACATTCTGCTGCGGAGAGGCGCGGTGAGCAAACCCTGCCCCAGGTCTCCCTCGGACCAACTGACTAACCTGTCTGCATGCATCATTAATAAGCGAATTGGATTTACCCACCGCGGTCAAAGCCACTGAATAATACAGCAATATAAGATATATACAATTTCCCCAAACAACAATAAATCTAGCAGCACACAATTGCGCAGCAAACCGCACTAGAACATTGGGACAAAAACATAGTCAAACAAACCGGTGTAAACTGTGTGTGTGTGTGTGTGTGTGTGGATGTGTGCGCGCGCGCGCGTATATACATACATACACACATTAATGCTTGTAGAATTTGAAAGTTGCAATTAATCATAATTCCAAAAACCAAGGGGTTGGTCAGAGAACCCATTAAATAACAAGTTCTAAACTCCAGGAAATCTAAACTGTGTCATAACGCAGTGACGCCAATCAAACGTCAACAGGAATGTTACTCGTTAGAAAACAACTATCTAGCCTGGCAATCAAGCTAACATTACAATCAACAACATGTTGTTGGGAATTCATGTTTTCAAAGCTTATCCGGCCCGTGGTATAAGTACCAAAGTGAACAAATGCCCTTTACAGTGTGCATGTGTCTATTGCTTAAAACAATTCCTATATTTATTTCAGTTTTCTCAAGGGATCCATTTCTTTTGGGACTGCCAATGTCACACAACCACAAGGCAGAAATACGCAACAGAAATTCACTGGGAAGAGGCCGGAGCTACAGAGCATTGAATACGCTGACAATAACTATTTGGTAAGTATTCTATTTCAAATAACATCTTTGCCCATTGAATTTCATAATATATTATTACATCTGCTTGCCTCACATGAAGCGTGTAATTAGAGACTAAGACACAGTGGGAAGCTGAGGGCATAAATTAAGAAGACTGTTTTTAATAGTCTACATATTGTGTAAATGTGTAGAGAAGAAAGTTGCGTGTTGCTCAAGGATCTTTAAAGAAGAGTTATTGCAGAACACAGAGGTTTTCTTAACAAGTTCTATAAGTGACATTGGTTTCATGATCAGAAAAATACAATTAATCTTGACATCTTAGACATCATCCTTGGAATTACAAGTGGATTCTATTCCTAATTTGGAATCACAATTAAGCAAGACGCATTTTAAGATCCATTTTAGATATTCTTAGTATGTAATAAAGAATATCTAGAGGTAATATTCTGAGATTATTTTCAATATAGTGGCCTTAAAAGCACCTTTTGTAATATTTTCTCATTCATTTTTACAATATGTTAACAAGAACATAAGGGAATATAACTTTCTGAAAGAGAGCGCTTGAAGAAGAACAATTTTTTTCTATTATAAGATGTGTGCAGCAAATTGATTTCAAGTATGGCATTGAGTCAAACTACTTTCAAGACATTAGGTTCATTAATGTGAATAGCAGCACGTCTTCGGCTCGCAAGAAAGATTACTCATCACTGAATAGTTCAATTAATCACCTTTGAAGATTGGTCTCCTAGAGTTAAGTTCTAGAGACTAGAACTTAACTACATTCACCAAAAAGCTTATGAGCATTAAAACTCACACTTAAGGCCCACTGCTCTAAGAGGTGATTCAGGGTTGTAGAAGATATTTATCATGTATTATAGCCAGTAGCTAATGTAGTGAGACTGAAATGTGTTATATTTGGCCTGTCATTCCTGTGTCTTGCTGTCATTCCACTGTCTACCCTGTCTGTCCATCCCACACTGTCTGGGCTTTGCACATCCCTGAGTCTTTCGGAAGGTGATTGGTGTCAGCATTGGACATAGATAGACATCCCTCAGCCTTCATATAATAAGGTCAGGTCGCCATGGCAACGTGCTATATCTCATACAGTGCCAAAGGATCACACCATAGGTTTCATTTCACTTTTCATCAAGCTATGTAATTCTGTCTCCTCTATGACATGTTGCGCTGGCCAGGTATCAGAGCCATTGTTTTCACCTTGCAAAGCGGTGCTGCAGCCATTTGGAATGGAGGACTGTGGCTGTACTTGGGTTAGCTCTCACTTGAGGTAGGAGATTATTCCACCTAGGTATTTTACAAGATAAGAGATACATCGCACAAAATTCTCCCCAGTTTCGTGATGTCACATCTGTGATTAATGTCCTTCCTAATTTACAAGCAGGATTTGAACCCTACTCCCTTAATGACAGAGCTTATTGGGAAGCAGTGACTTTATTGCTATGCAGTTGAGGCCCTAACTCCCAGCAGACTGTAGACTGTCAATTTCGAGATGTCTCTTCCAAAGCACATCTGATGCTGTTCTGGTTAATATCAAAGTGCTCTTTAAATTTTTACATTTTGCTTGTTGGCAGCTTAACCTTGTTGACTGCTTAACTATTTTGTGACAACTGCTGATGTAAAATGGGACTTATAAAAGAAACGTAATTGATTGATTAAAGTAAAGTGTGGTTTACAAAATTAGGTTGCCTATCAGAGTATATTGCTTAGGTAATTTTCACAGCTTCTGAAAAGTATATAATTGGGGCATCATTGTGCCCACTGAAAAAAACTGCTCTTTGCGTCCCAGAAAACAATATCTTTCTGGATGATTTGTCACTTTATTTCGGTAAGTGGTGAGACTTGTGCCCCATTGCATTGCCTGTAATTCCACATTGCTGTACTGAAATGAAGAGAACATTGAGATTTAATACATTTTTTTGCAGATATGTCAAAACATTTGCTCATGGCTGATTTCTAACTTTGTAATGACATCATAACAATAAACTTTAGGCGAGTCACAAATTCGAATGCGTTTCCAATGACCCTGTGTAATAAATATAGCAATAACGCAAGTCATTTCACAATGCAGCACTTAAAGAAATCAGACCCTAAGTGAGAAACTGATTTATACGATCCCTTTTCGAGTCCAACCGCATTACCGATCAATTCCCTTAAGGCTTAACACGTCCAACTTCACAATGACTTAGCAGGGCAATCTCTGCGGCGCGATAACGCTGACAGCACAACAATAGTCACAGTTCAAATCTTCTCCGACAAAATTATATACGTAATGTTGTAACCAACATAATTGTGCGTCCGAAGCAAACAACCGCAGCGTCAGACTATCAGAACAACTTTACTTAGCGGGCTCCACACTCACATGACAGACCAGGAAATACGACCTAATTGACTTTAATGTTCTCAAAAGGCTCTACATGGACCGAATCACCTCCGCGACCACCTGAAATGGCTGATGCTGTGGCAGGTATTGATTTATTAATGTTGTGTCCAAAAGACAGCCAATACTGTATGCAAGGTGAGGTACCGTAGAAATCACTGCCCTTCGATGTATATTGCCCCTTCTAGGGACAGAGCACTATCAATCCTTCTCCCTGACTCAGGTCAGCTCCAGGATCCAGTGTGGTGTGGCTGATGTCAGCCAAAGTGACAGTCCATTTCCTAGAATCTCTCTGGTTTCCATCCCCTTATCTGGTATACATTTTTTCTGGAGAGAGACAGTCCATTTCCTAGAATCTCTCTGGTTTCCATCCCCTTATCTGGTATACATTTTCTTTTGGTTACTTGATTTGGAAATGTTTTAATGCACCTAAAAATAAATGTGTGACTCAGAAGGGCACATGTGGTACCCGAGTGAAACAACAACCCTTCTTCTTCACACTCTGTACGGTTATCAGAAATCACACTGAATAGGTGCACACAATTCACTAGTCAGTTCCTTGTTTGTTGGTCATGCCCAGGTTCTGTACTTTCAAGTCCAAAGCCAACAGTGTACCTGTATCAAGAGCTGACTATAGAAACGTTTTGACAGTGGCAGTAAGAGAGGATAAAATACTGTCATGTCAAACAAACAGCAAAATTCAGACAATTTAGAAGTAACTGACATTTTATTTTAGTTTATCTCAAGGATCTCTGTCTGGTATAGTCTCAAATGGTATCTGGTCAGACAGAGGAGGACTTGTGGTTCTTCTCAAATGATGCCTGCACTGTTACCTTGCTTGATGTTTGTGGTCATGCCCATGTGACTTGCAAATCTATACATTTTCCTGCAAATCAATGTGGATGCTCAAGTTGTTTTAACAGTGCAGCCTAATGGGTCTGCAATGTAGTGTGGACATCCAGGCATTGAACAGCAGTATTTTGCACAGCGTCACCCGGGGAGTGGATGAGCAATGTCGGGAGGGAATTTTTGTGGCTCATTGCACTCAAGCGACTGCCCTAGTCAGGTTGGAGGCCTGGAAGCTAAGACCGTTAGTTTAGGTAGAATGACCTTTAATGTGCTGAATCCCCTAACTTCCTGGTTTGAGAAATTAGCGTGAAGAGGCAGAATTGCTGGGTGTGACATGTCTCAGAGAAAGCATGCCACACATTTAACCCTTCTCTGGGGGTTGCTCAAAAGAGGCGAAATTGTAACTAGAATTGAAAAGCACATTTGTGAGAAAAGGGGTCAAAAGTCTATTGGTTAGAGTGTAGTTCCAACTTACACTGTAGTTAGACGTATACCACAGGAAGGTCAGTATTATATGAATATATATTTATTTTAAATAAACACTTCACAAAACAGTGCAGCGGAAATAATTGTTATAATATCAGTGTAGGGATCCATTTTCAGGCACGCGCCGTTGCTGCTGGCTTGACATCATCCACCCACTAGCTGCTCCTCCAATCCGAGAGCTCCTCGGATGTTGAGTCCTTGCATCAGCACCATTTCTTGCATCCTCATAGCGTAGCTAATATACGCGGGGAGAGAGGAAGGGAGTGCGAAAGAAAACAAAGTGTGTGCGTGTGTGTGTGTGTGTGAGTGAGTATGAGAGAGAGAGGCAGGGAGAGAGACGAAAACGAGAAAGAAGCCATTCCGAAGCTTCCACGTAGAGAACCATCTGACAGAGCGCATCCCAGATACGCACGTAGGTGGACGGAACGCTCTGACAAAACCACTCGAGTAGAGAATCCGGGCAAGAAAGGCCGAAGACAAAACCAAAACGTGCTGAAAAATAAAATCGGTATGGAGAGCCTGCTGGATAACCCAATGAAAGCCGTGTTGTATTTAAAGGAACTCACGACCATTGTGCAGAACCAGCAGAGCTTGATCCAGACTCAGCGTCTGCGGATCGACGAGCTCGAGCGAAAGGTGGAGGACCTGATTGGAGAGAACCGCCAGCTGCGGGACCCGCATCAGTCCTACCACCACCCCCACCATCACCACCCGTCACCCCGCAGTGCGAGCCCTCAGCCGCCCGTCCACCTACACCAGCATACCGGGGCCAACAAAGCAGGGGTTTATCCTAGCCAGCAGCCGCAGCAGGTCGCTTCTCTGTCGGCACAACCCCCTCAGCATCCTCCCCCTCCGCATCCTTCAGTTCACCATCCGCAGCAGCTGCAGCTGGTGCCTACCTCCCCGCCGTCTCCCAAAGCCAGCCAGAGCAGCCCCGACTACGCGGAGGAGGACAAGAAAAGCTCGGCGTGCTGCAAGTCTCTGGTCCCACAAACACCTACGACTCTGTGCCGCTCCGTAGGACTCGCTAGAAAAGCAGAGTGAGTATGCTCAGTGGATACTTTGATTGTAGGGGTAACGTTCCCGACAACGCTGGCTTCTTTAAGAAAGAGCGGATTGTTTAACATATTTGTCGTTTGCATACAACTATAACATACTATTTAGAGGTCGCTCTATAGAAACGAATCCTCTAGCTTGCTATAAGTGTAATGTTAGCTATACCCATCCAAGCTGGGATTCACAAAGAAATGTAGCATCATGGACTATGAAGAGCAACAATTCACAAACCGCACAGGCAGCAGTTGGAGATAATCATCACATTCACGTATTGACATAATTCCCGAAGTGTCTAATTATTGTCAGTGGCAACCAGTGGTGTTCTTTCTTGTGTTAATAAACAAACATACCGGACTAACCACTATTATTTGGCAGATGTGTTTGCCAAAACAACTTAGAACAAGAATATAAGTCTATTGAACTTTGAACATATTTACTAACGTCCACACGTCCAGACCGAAAGACCCTTAACATGTGTTCTTGATTGCGTGCCTTTTCAACGTTATAGTTGAGCTGTAAGACATGAGTGGGTATGGTGCATTGTCAATAAACCACAGCGAATAGATCTAGTCCTTATACACTATGCACAATTATTAGGCAAATCGTGTTCCTCAAGATATATTTTCTTGTTGACCAATCAAAATGCTCTCAGACAATCCAAAATATAACTGAACCGGAAACCTGAATGTTTAACAAAGGAAAAGTGAGTTTTGATCTTTCTCAGGGGAATACATTACAGTGCCGATTTATTAGGCAACAGTTGGTGTGCAGAATTATTAGGTGACAAAAAATCATTTCTGCCAACTCACATATTTATTCTAAAATGTTTATGTAAGTGTAACAAAAATGACAATTAATACATTTGTCCTTTCAAAAATATTAATGGACCAATATAACCACCCTTCTTTTCAAATACTGCCAGGAGCCTTCCATCCATGGAGTCTGTCACTTTCTTGATCTGTTCACAATCAACTTTTGCTGAAGCAGCAACCACATCCTCCCAAATGCTGTTCAAAGAGGTGTATTGTCTTCCCTGACTGTAAATCTCACATTTGAGAAGGGCCCACAAATTCTCAAAGTGTAGAAGAACGAGGCAAGGCAATTATTTGTGCTGGCTAGCCAAGCAGTGGAGTACTTGGATGCATGTAATGAAGCATTGTCCCGCATGAAGATCATGGCCTTCTTAAATGCTGAGGTCTTCTTCCTGTACCACTGAAGAAAGTATTTCCAGAAACTGGCAGTAGGTTTGGGAGTTGAGTTTCAGTCCATCTACCTCATCCTTAATGATAGCAGCCTATACCTGTACCCCTCCTCCACCTGGCTGGCGCCTGACGGAAGTGGTGACTTGTGTCCATTAGTGATCCAGCCACAGGCCCATTTATCTGATCCAACAAGAGTCACTGTCATTTCATCTGTCCATGAAACCTTTGAAATATCAGGTATTCAGGTATTTCTTTGCCCAATCTATGCAGTATATTTCAAATCTTATTCAGTGGTCGTCAATGTTTCAGCCTTCTTGACCTTGGCCATGTCTCTGAGCACTTGACACCTTGTACTTGTGGACACTCCAGGTAGGTTGTAGTTCTGGAATATGATGGCACTGGAGGATAATGGGTTCCTGGTAGCTTCATGTTTCATTCATTCTTTCATTTCATTCTCACGTCTTTTGCAGATATATTGCATCTTCTCCATGTGGTTTTGCACCCCAGTAGACTAATTGCAAAAAAACTCTGATTGCCCAGTGGTCACGCCACAATAGTTTATCTAATTCAAGGGTGTTGCATTCGTCTAAAAAGCATTTTAAAATGTTTGACTTTTCAGTGTCAGTTAAATAATTTCTTTGGCCCATTTTACCAGAGGTCATGAAGCTGCTTTACAACTATGCACACCTTGATATTAGGTGTTATTCACTGTTGCCACACCCTCCCTCATTACACCAATACATTTTACCTGAAAATGATTTAATCCAACGAGCATTCAAGTTTATATGGTTTGGAGTTGGAAAATGTACATAGAAATAATGATACGCTCAAAATACTCACTTGCCTAATAATTGCAAGCAAGTATACAACCTACATACACCATAGACCTATCTTTGCATGCATGCACGCACGCACGCACACCTAATCCTAACCCTATTCTTAAAAACTAATCCAAACATAACTTTTCTAAAAGTGAGGACCAGAACTGGTTTGCAATTATTACAGGAACTTTTCAGGACTCCTATTCGTCACTAGTCATAACGACAACAATCCCTACCAGTCACACTGCAGCCCATGTAAGTGTGTTCATGCAAACGTCATGCATCGTGTCAGAGCTCAATCTAAATACACATGGTGCATACGGAGGTGTTTTGACTGAGCAAGACATCCGTTGTCTATCGTCAGCCTTTCCATTGTCATGCCGTTAGTGGTAATGACACAATACCAGTCAATGCTTCCGTCTGATGAGGCCACTTCTGAAGTCTCCAGGGCATTATTCTTTAACACTACCGCCCATCATCCATTTGAAGATGAGTGACTTGACTTGAAGGGTAGTAAAGCTTCCAAAATGTACGAGGGTTTGACGAGATCACAAAAATGTTGCCCTGGCGGGAGGGGAAAGTGCCCGAGACAGAGACGTATACAGCAGTGGGCACATCATTTCAACCACGATGGTCTTAATGACAGGCGCCAAATGTCATTCCACTTTTATTTATTATTTTTTTAAACAGAATGTCTCGTTCCCTTCATCAAATTGCTGAGGCACAGGGCCCTGTTCAAATAGTGGAACTATTGTGAGGGCGCGCAAAACCGCGGGTAGCCGAGAACTGAGAATAGTGTTGCTGTGTTGGTAATGCAGGGTATATCATGACAAAGGCTTTCTGGAAATCAGGCCAAGGCCCACAGAGATCACAGGATGCTAAGCTAATATGGACTATAGGACTACACAATGCCATATTTGAATGTATTCTGATTGTAGTATTATACCAATAGAAAATGCATGCTCCATACTACAGTATTTGTTTGGTTTAAGAGGTAGGTACATTACTCAAAGACACCTTGAAGTTGGACCTGCCTCCCTTCAGTAAATTATTAAACTAAACCTTTTGATTGGAGCTCTGCGTCAAAGATTTGGACAGACAAATATTATACGCTTGCTGCTTTTTTTGTAGGCACAAAGTAGAGAACAGAAAATCAATATGCTCCTTTAGGGCATCCATGAGACTCCTCAAAATGGAATATGGATCTTCCTGGTGACATTGGTCTGTAAAGCTCAATCTGACAAAAAGTGAGTGTGAGAGATTTTCCACCATGTCTTTACTTGTCATGTGTTTTCTTTTTCACTTCTTTAACCCACTCATTGTAACTGTGTACTCCAACAGTCATCAAACTGACCATCCGTTTCAGTAAATTCTTTCTGCCGGCAGTTTTAGGGGCTACAGAAGTAAAAAAATTGTAAAACGGCCACCGGCCTGTGTTGCCTCAATATGTCAGAAACATCGATTCTTGTGTAAATAGTTTAGCTGCAACATTTCTAGATTAATTGGATAGTTTAGGGCTTTGATGGTGTTTTGACTTTGATCACATCCTAGAGATGGTGATGCCTGGGTATGTAACACCTTTGGAAACGTGTACGATGGCAAAACCTGGGTTGGTGAAGCAACCACATATCCAACTAATCTGTAAGACATGATGGCGTTCAGTATCGACATACCCCCAGTGCCATGTTGCTTCTTAACACTGCCCTATGTTGTTCTTTCAAATGTCACTATTATGTTGGTCCTTTGCGTATAACGGATGCTCAGTGGGTCAATAGTCCCTGCTTATGATTTCCAAACCTCTTGTCAACATGTAGCCAAAACAATGAACCAGTATCTTACTGCAAATCGGTCTTTAAAGACAAAAACATTTATTAGGGTTTCAGCACCTCACTTGCGTTTGTTCTGGTTCATTATGTAACATTTGTTTGAAAAAAACTTGTCATAAAGACCTCTGGGGCACTGTTTTTGCTGAATTTCTCTGTCTCTATAGACATCTGCCCCATTTTTTGTATACATTTTGGGCAGTCATTACCACTAACCCACTGAGCATTTCTAAATAGTCACAACAGTGAACAGAAAAACTTTGTGACTTAGCCAACTGCAGAAACAGGTTCACTTTAAAATTAGACTTAAACCAAACTCTTAATCCTACTTAATGCCTAGCCTTAACCATACTTCTAACCCTAAACCCCAATTGTAACTTTTCTGCTGAACCTTATACTTAAGCCAAGAAAATGCTTTTTAAATTGGCACCGAAAAAAATGACTCCATTAATCGCATTTTCCTAGAACAACTACAAGTTATTAAAAAGACAAACAGGCACCAGACCACCATCTGCTCAGTGGAGTGCATCTACAATTATACATCAAGCCTTTATTGCTGTTAAAGGTATAATACCTAGAGAGCATCATCCAAGAAAGACGTTAGAATCAACACCAAATGGAACATGCCAATGTTAAGCTTTAGTGTTAACTCTAGCGCAGCGAGATAGCAACATTTTCAATGACAATTACAAACTGGTAATGTTATTTCTGTGTCAAGGTTGCATGGTGTGTAATTTTGCCTGAAAACCATTGCCCACCAACCATTTAATGCTGATGAATTACTTGACACATAAAAACAATTAACATCCTGGCAGAGGGAAGCAGGATGTGTTGGTACAGTTTAAAGAACATCCACATGGTGGTATGTTTTTAGGTCTGTAAAACTAATTATGCAAGACATTTGTGGTAGAAACAGATCATCATCAAAACTAAGGATTTATGTGGTTCTTCCAAAAGTGAAGCTTGCAGTTTATTAGACTACAGATAGAATATGTCGTAATGAACTTGACACGCCCATCCAAAGACTATCCAGGGCCTTTCTCTGGTGACATAAGGATTTAGAATGAGGGCTGCCATTTCACAAATAAAAATAATCTTGCTCTTATCCATAATCATCATGTAGTGTTGCCTACCCACAATACATTTGTAATCTGTTGCCAAGACCAGGGATGCCAATGTGCTATTTAACCCAAGTGTGACAAAACAGTCGAGACAGGTTATGGAAATACATCACACTTGTTTTTGGCACATTAGAACATAAGTGGGGAAAATGTTTACTGTGCTGTATAACAGAGGCATTGCTAGTATGGCAATATCCCCCCTGGGATAGACAGAACAGGGTTTTGAATGTACAAAATGTCAATGTAGATGCTAACAGTGTGCTCTTATACATTGTCATAATGCATGATCTGAATTAAATATGCACGAATCAGGGGCTACTTTTCACTATTATTATTTTGGCAAATTTGAATTCCAGGGCTATTCATAAAAGATCCGGGGCTACAGCCTCGGACGCCCAGGCCTGACAACGCCACTGCGGTACACCTTCACACCCTGCTTTTAATCCTGAACAATTCTGCACGATGAAAACATACCTGTAGTGGCATCAATCCATAAATCCTGGGCCGAGGTCCTCTCCACAGGTTCAGAATAAAATGAATAGAGCCACAAAGTGAGAGGAAAGAGAGGGGGAGGAGAGGTCGAGAGGAATGTTACAGAGAGAGGAAAGGAGAGTAGATAAATTGTAAGAGAGGGGAGCAAACGATAATGTAGACTTTAATGACAAAGCAGTGATACATGAAAGACAGCCAACATGGCGCAGCATTATTACACTCACTTAGTGCTTTGATCCTAACAAGACAAGATGGCGTACTGTGCTGGTAGCCCCCAGGAGCTGTGAATACAGATCTATTAGCAGCGGGTATGGGGGAGGAAAGGGACGTGTCAAATTGCTCATCATTTCATGGACAGAGTTAAGGCATGTGCGTGAATGAGTGTGTACAACATACAGTGAGTCCAGGTCCGATAATGAACAGCCCGGCGATGACATTAAGCAGAGTGTCCTCGGTCCTACTGATCTGTGAACAGTTATTTCCATCAGTAGTCAACAGCATAGAAGACACTTTAGATGAGGCCAGAATCATCTCCCTTTAAACATGTTACCATCTACACCAACTGTTGAAACAAATTCAATCATAAAAAAAATGTACGTTTATGCATACATTGGATTGTTAATTGTACATGTTTGTGTCTAATGAAACATCACATCTTTTTCAGTTCCTTGCACTTATTTTTTCTATACGTCCCTTTCTTCTATGCCCGTAAGGGTGCCACCACATACTTTGCTATGGGTCTCATGGGAACATGTGTGTTGTGCAGATGACAAACTAAACCCAAAGGTTTGTGAACACACGTTCTGCAACGTCTTAAGTTCCTTTACTTTCAGTAATGGCGAGTACCTGGAACCCTTGATGGAAAGGACTGGATAAAACAGACTAGTTGACAGAGTGGGCATAGATGCCCATTGTCACAGCAAATTTCATGAGATGAAAAACCCCATTTTCTCTTGGAGGAAGCTCCCAGCTCTAGGGCACATATGTGAGGCTGCTTTTGTAGACTTTAACACCAAATGCCTGCAGTGATATTTTCTCAGCCCGATGCTCACTTGTCTGGAAAGTCGGAAAGAGGGAGCGTATGATCTGAAGAAGTGGCTCCTTGAGTGACAGACTCCTCGGCTTGCTATCTTCATGTCCATCTCTTTCTCCCCTTTTCTATGGCCCTCTTTTTTCGGGGGTCTGCGTCTGTTTGCTATCGCTCATTTTTTCCCAACTTTGTGAATCACCCGATCTCTATACCCATGTCTCCCTTTTGTGTCCCTTATCAGTCGTTATCAACTCGTGTCTGCTGCTTCTTGATCATCTAGCTGGGATGCGGTGAGCTATCTGGCCCCTGTTTTTTTCCCCTCTCCATTCTGGCTTGCTGCAGTATAGCATAGCTTGGAGCCAATCACATAAACTCAGGGGAAACACTGAAATGCTCATATTGCCGCTGGCACCTCTCTGCTGGTCTTCCTCCCTCAAACTGAGATGAATGCATGCACTGTATCTAGACAGCCGGCATGTGGTTCCTTGGAAAGACAGGCAACATACATTTTTGTTTTCCCATTGGTTCAGGGAACAAAGCCATAAGTTCCCTGGCCAGTAAAATGTAAAGTTTTTAAACAAATGTGAAAAGGTCACCTGTTCAGGTAGTGTATCTTCTTTAGCTTGCAGAGAAAATCCAAGAATGTGTTACCAGGCAATATACATTCTCGAAAGTTTCACTAGGACTTATTTTAATCTCTAATAATGAAAATTAAAGGTTATTTAGTTTTTTTTCTTGAATACTTAACAGAATGTTGCAGTGATACTTAACACTGCAAGCTTATTTTAGGTTAACATTTTTGAATTCCCACTACAGATAGGACACATTCCAATTGTAATTTCATAAGATATTGCTTTCATTAGGCATTAGCAGTACAAACTATTCTTCCAGTTGACACAGCATCATGGAGATATAAAACTATTTCCTTCCATCTATCCATGACATTAATCCATTAGGACTAAGAGGAAGTACAGGAAAAAATATATACTTTTTACTCACCCAACGCTTACAAGTGTGTTCATTTTGTAGTTTTTTTTGTCACCTTGGTGCCTTTATCAAAAGTATGTCATGGTTGTTCAAAACTCTTAGTACCAAACTCCAAATTGATTTTGCTTTCATTTGATTTGTTAAGATCTTTCAGCACAAGATCATTTGGTTAAGTCATCAAAACATAAAATGCACAATTCTCTCAGTTTAGTCAATGTAATTGACGTGTGTTTCAAAATGAGTCTTTGAAGTGCTGAAGGTAATCTGTTACAGTTCATTTCACCTGTTTTCACATTAGGCAAAATTGTTGCTGCATACTACAAATCACAACAGAATGAAAGTGAATTTCCATAATTCCTATCCTACAATAAAAAGTGTGATAAATTCTTCTTGACGCAAAAAAACAAAATCAACTTTTATTGCAAAATGTTTTTTGACTAATAACAACTACAATAAATGCTAAAACCAAGAAATGTCAATGTCAATATGGGTAAATTCTGTCTTCGGCATATGGACATGACTTCTTGCATGCGTTACACTGTTTGTTCACACAGTGCTGGATTTTTTTTTGACATAGTGAATCCTCACCTGACCGGTGATGTCGTGATGGTCACCAGTGATGTCATGACGTGGCTAATCCATTGGCTGAGGGTGACATGCTAATGAGGATGTCAGTCATGGACCATCCACTTCCATGATGAATAGGATCATGGGGCCAGTGTAGTTTAGTGTCAGGAGTGTCCTACCACCCCACCTTTGGATATGGCTGAACATGGATGTTTCCCCCGCATTGTTCAGGCACATGGACAGCTGGTCACAGGCTGACGATACTGAGCCGACATCTTTGCTTTAATCAACGAACATGTACTTGTGACTTCTCACAGCAACTCAGTTTGTAGTTTTGGCTCTTGCCAGACATTGCCACTGTTCACATGGTCTATATGGTTACCAGGTGTAGTTAATACAGTGGACGGCAATCATTTATTGTTTGACAGTATCCTGATGTACATGAGAAATGCAGTCGTCTATCATGGCTCACACTACCGGCAGCAATGTTGTGGGTCTGAATTCCACTGAGGTTACATACAACAAATCTATGGCCTTAGTGTGGCGATTCAATACTTTTCATACTGCAAATAAGATAAAAAATAGATACAGTTTATTCACCAAATGGTTAAGTGTTGCTAAATGAGGAACAATGAGCATTGAGCAATGAGCAATGAGCAACATTTTTATAATACAGAACAAAATAAAAAGTTATGCATGTACTTTATTAGCAATATCATGCATTTTACTGTGAAACAATATCATGCATTTTACTGTGAGACATTTTACCACGTACATGTGGTAATAGTACCGAAGCAACTAAAAAACTGTAATTATATTTTAACAGGCCCGATGAAAACAGAAACAAGTGTTGGCTAATTAGCTGCCCACACACCGGAACAAACTTGACAGAATTTCAACAACAATCTCATTTTCAACACTATTCTCAGAAAAGGGTAGTTGAATTTACCAATTTATTTTATGTACCAGAGCTAGAACAATTCGTACCTACCGTCACGGGCCCTCGCTGCTAGCTGCTGTCACGTCTTCCCCCGACTCACTTGAATTATCATGATGTTGCTACGGTTGCTTTCATAATAACGTTTGGTTAGGTTCTTTCTTCATGGTGCTGCTGCTCAACCGCTTTACTAAAGACTTGTCAAGGACACATACTTCATTTAATAATTTCTGTACTTTTATCTTCTAATGCACATGTTCGCCGCTTCCATGTTAACCTACGTACAGTTTTAACTACAGTCTATAGAAAATGGACTACAACAAACGGCATAATATATTGTATTCGACTTGCGAAAATGTTTTAACTTTGCCCCAATAAAGTACGCCCCTGCGTAAAGCTCTTTTTGACATTTTTCTGACAAACGATTTCATAGATGTAGTTTTCATAGATTCACGTTTCTATATTTTCATGTTGGGGAATGACGCAGAGTAAAGCATTGGCGAGAGTTCTATAACAATGTAGTGTGGAAATGGACGAACGTTTGGAAAAATAACAGTGTCAGTCTTGAACCCTACACAGACCTGTGTACCATTGCCACTCAGGCCAATATGCAAATAGGGCCATATAATTCTCTGCACACTTTAATAACAGGTCGTAAAAAGTGCATTCCACATATTTACAAATGCATAACCTAGGCACACAAATCAGATGAATATTTATCTGTAAATGTTTTAGTAGGCTACGGCATGTAATGCACTTACATTTGGGAACATACCACTCCAGATCCAGTAAATACGACAGGTAAGATCCAGGCTCTTTTGTTCATTCATGTCCACCAACAGCACAAGAACGTAAATTAGCCAGAGCGAGGTGAGTAAAAAAATAAAGGAGGTGAAGCTACTTCTGTGCGGCAGAATTTCACTCGTACTTCATGCTCGCTTCTGACCTGCGCGCAATCCACGTTGTAATAGTATCTCTCCGGTCTGACCGAGGCACCTGTTAAGTCAAAGCAAGCTTAATGAATTTAGACGCAATCCTCGCTCACTTGTTTTCACAACCCCAATTAAAGAGGCGATTACTGGCCGTGTCGATAAACTATATTTTAAATGTTAATTACGTTCATTATGCTTAGTCGTGTTGACATACCTAGCCATGTTTAAAAAAAGGAAATATACTGAATAATTTAAAATTAAACTGTGCGTAATACCGAATGGATGGAGGAAAATTATTTAACAGTGCTCAAATGACATATTTCACTACTAAGCAAGTAATTGGTGAATTATGAATCATGCATTGAACTGCATCAGTTTATTCAGCCAAGACTGTCTTAGTCAATGCTTGGCATATATTTAGAATTGGGCAGAACATAATTTAAAATAGAATGTAATGCTGATATGAAAATAGAACCCTACTTCAAATTTAACCACTAGAAAACCTGTAGGAAATCCCAACTCTTGTTGAAGTGCTCGTAAGATAACATTATTTTGTGAAGTTCTCTATATGTGCTGAGAATTTTCCATATCCACAAAACATTGAGAGAATATTGCTGGAAGGTTCTAAAATAACCATAGGACAACCACACTCCCACCCAGCTCTATGAAACATATGGTTCTCAGGCGTAATGCACAAACTGGGTAAAGACAGACTGAATAACGTTTACTCATACTAGCTCAAGTCTGCAGAAAAAGGACACACACAGTCACACACACATGCCATCTGGCCATCAGTATGGTTTTCTGCTTTGGCTGCAGCCCATCCACCCGTCCGCTCCCCACTCCCGCACAAACCCCATCTTCCTTCCCTTCTCGCCTGGCTCCCTTGTTCCACTGAAGTGGCTGAACCTGTGCCAATGGCAGCCATCTCAGGAAGGAGAGAGCGGGCGTATGTTACATTAGCTGTGCCCCTGACGGCTTCCTGCTGGCGGCCACAGACTCTGTTAGTGTAGGGCCGCGTCTCGGATCAATGGCCCCTATTGCTTGCCAGTGCCTGGACCTTCGTGTCCCAGAGCAACGAGTGTTTGAGTGGGACCGGGTGGTTTATTAGTGAATGTGTGTGTGTCAGAGTGTAAATAAGCCGGTAATGGCCTAATTGTCAGCGACGGCCATTCACACACCTTTCTCCACTCTCTCCCTCCTTGTGTGGCCTTACCCTCTTGTGCCCGCTGAGTGGGGAGGAGTTGTACATTGCTGTAAAGATGTAGCGCTTTTTCATTAATCTAGAGTGAAGTTTAGATGAAAACGGATACCTCTGTAGTGTCTACAAAGACTAGGCCTTATGGGCATGTTTAAACAGTAAACCCTACTGAACAAGGATTAGAAGAATGTTGTTGTGGCAAATGAAAAGGTTGGCAAACCTCAGCAACCCCTCAAATGGTTCAGTTCTCAAGGTCGAGTGTGGAGCAGACATGCTGTATAGCGTTTTGGTTGTCCGTCGATAATCGTTCCATTCTGTGTGAAGATGAAACGCTCTGGTCTGCTGGTCCAGAGAGACAAGACCATGTATCTAAGCCATTCTGGGCCTATCACTCTGTGAATGACAACATTTAGATGAGGGGCAGAAAGGGAGGGACGAATCAAATCAGACCGGAGTTGGGGTGACCAGTTCAAATGACTGAATAATCATGACACAGTAATTGGACTAAGAACATGGGGTGGTGTTGACATTTCCTGGATTCAGGGGGTATACACCAGGTATCTACAGTATACCTCTGAAACCTCAGTCTATTGTGTGTGTGTGTGTGCGCGTGCGCGTGTGCGTGCGCGTGCGGGTGGGGGGCTCCTTGCACAGTATCTTGAGCTTTCCTGTTCCTCTGTGTACTGTATATGGTTGGATTGGTTCCATTAGACAGTCAAGTAAGCCATTGATGTTGCAGATTCTGGTGTGAACATTACACTTCGCTGGCTCTCCCTCTCCTCCCTCTAACTCCCTCTTCTAGCTTTCCCTCACTTCACATGCAAGACGCGTTCATCCGGTTATGACAGGGTGGCTTGGCTCTGCTTTCTGCTGCCTACTGAAACCTAAATCATGAATTTCACATTTGGTGCAGTGCTTTTAGATCGCTTAATTTCTAGCGGCAGCTGGAAATAGCAACGTGTGAATTTCTGGTCATAGTCCATTAGCTTTTTTTCTTAGCACATACGGTGTAGAGTGGAGAGCATATTTCCAGCTTCTTTATAGTGTGTGTGTGTGTGTGTGTGTGTGTGTGTGTGTGTGTGAGAGGGTTGGCTGGCACTGGTTATGGGACAGACGAGGCACGGAGACTGAGCTGAGGCGGTTGCTCAAATGTAATTCACTGTTAAAGCACACAATGCCTCAGATTAATGGCGAGACTGAAACCCGGAGGTGATCGGGGACATATGTGCTACGTCGAAGTGCAAGCCATTATCTCAACTGCCTCTTTGGCTGATTACATATCATTGACATTATGGGGGTGAAATTAGTCACTTAATGGTGATTGTATGTAATTTAGCATCATAATGTGTTTTTTTTTTTTATTTAGGGATTTTCTTCTGTAAATATGAGGGAAATGGTGAAAGGTGAAAAGGACACTGGAAATGTAAGAGCACACAAATCTGTTGAGAGAGCGAGCAAAATCCAACAGCAAGACTGAGACAGCAAAATTCATTGGAGAAAGAGAATGACAAAGAAAGGTTAGAGGGAGAAAGAGGGAGGGAGGGAGAGGAGGAGAGGGAGAAAGTTCATAGCAACAAGATGGAGAAAAAAGTGTCATTACTCTTGATAGGTGAGTTGCAGTTTTGTTTGGTTTATCATGACTCAGCCAAAAAACTGTTTTATTCTGTATCAATCACAGTGTTTTGTCTCTTACCTCACCTCTGTTTGATACATGTTGGGGTTGACATGTCCCTTGTCTTTTTGACACACTGATGCAGATTTATAGACATCCATTGGAGAGGAGAGATCACGTCCTTGACTTGCCAGAACGCCCTCCATCAACGATTACATTATCACGTTTATGGCAACATCACTCAGTCACATCAGCGGTCTGGTCAGAATTTGAATAGGCTGTAATGCGCAAAATCTACAGTGATAACTATCCCAGTAGAAAGAGCACTTGCTCCCATCTCCCCCTTTGAATTCCTAAATCAAGCAACAACAGCAGTAAATATCCTTTGAAAGACATTATTCAAGTGTTAACCGAACCAGGAACTATGTTGGCTGACATGTGGGGAGGCCGTTTGCCCTGGTTGGATCTTCAGTAAGATGTGTCATATTCATGAGCTCCAAGTAGAGAATGCAAATGAGCGGTGATGAGCTGTCAGTGGCATGAGTACGCTGTGATAAGGCAATCTCAGCGTTAGTGAGACATGGCGGGGGGGGATATTTTAATCATTACAAATGCTTATGCAAAAAAATCGTCTGTGTTTGTGTGTCTCTGCTGTCTGCTCTCCGATCACTTAGGGTGCAGCTCCTCTTTTGAACAACCTCCTTTCCATTTTTTTTCTCTAAACTGCGATGTGAATACCAAACTAGACGAAGCACATTTCTCACAGGCATCGTATGTCCTACAGACATAACACCACATGAATTACATTAACCATTTATTAGAAAATGTCACTGCATGCTATTAGGTCTACTAGCTACAGCTATGCTTTGTCAGATGTATTGCTTTGGCAGAGGGGGGGTTGTTTGATCCAACACCTATAGATGACAGGTGATTTGCTGTATCAGTTTTTCCTGCCTGCCAGAAAACAGATGCCAGCAGGTGTAGGTTGGCGTGGTAGGCTAGCAAAATCAAGAAGAACATTAAGTGTGTTACAATTACAGCGTATTAGCTAGGAAAGCTACCGCATAGCCTGGCGTAGCATGTCCACCGGCAGAGTGTGAGAGAGTCCCAAAATCTTTCTCCAGTTAAAAGTAGAAGGATGAATATTTTTTGTAAAATATCAGTTGATGACGGCCGTACTCGGCCTGCCTGTCTGGGCTGAGTTTGTTATATAGCTTTGAGGAAAATAGTCTAGGAAAGGAGCCCCTTTGTTAAGAAAATTGACAGAGGCTTTAACCGCCTCTTCAGCTTCCTAAGATCACATGACTGAAGACGCCTCTGACTCAAGACGCCATCATCTATTGATGCCAGTGAGACTTCAGGACGATGTGTACCCTCAAGTACATTGGGTCACATTCATTAGGTCGCAACGAAGCGAAACCATTTAACAAAGTGGAACAAAGAACTGGACCGGTCCATTGTCCCACTGCATTTCAGTTAGTTACTGTCCAATTGGTGCCTAATGAGTACAACCCGATTGTGCGACAGCCTTACCTTCCAGATTGGGGGTTTAATCATGCTGACCTTCCTGTGTCAGAAAATTAGGACATTTGAGGTTAAGTACATGAATCTGGGATGGTAGTAATGCTAGGAAGCCCATCTGCCCAGAGATCCCATATTATATCCCCCAAGGCTTAGAGCTCCCAATCCCTCAGTTTACCACTAACATTGTTCTCCTCAGAGTGCGTGTGCGTGTGCGTGTGCGTGTGCGTGTGCGTGTGCGTGTATGAATGCGGTGCTCAGG
>JACXGJ010000395.1:76669-131230 GCA_016801105.1 Esox niger
TTTGGTTGGGAGCTGCTACCACAGAGTGTTTGTTTCACAATATCCCTATGCTTGATGAAATGCGAATATATAATTGTCAGTTGTTTTGTTTCACATTTGACCCCCCCCCCCCGCCCAAAAGACACTAATTCCATCAGATCCGCTTCCTGTCTTTACAGAATAATTTCCATCTCATATGCAATCCACATTCTGTCTTGGATTGTTCACCCTCTCCCAGGAAATGTCAGGCAGTATTATATTTTGGACCAGGACTAATGGGCAGAACCGTCCGTTGCCGGCTGCAGGGCTTTGCGTAGGTGATCAGAGCCGACAGATGACATCATTTGGTCCCTCCCTTCGTGGCTCAACACTGGACTCACTGTCGCGGTGCTGTTGGGGGGGTTGTGGTGGTGGTGGTTGGGGGGGCTCTGAATAAACAAAATCCTTGTCCTGACGCGTGCCCTGAACACTGCATAGTCTAGCCTCTAGAGCTTGTGGTGCAGTGTCATCGGTGTGGTCGTGATGTCATCTGTGTGCATGCAGAGTCAGCTCTCTGACATTAAAACTCTCACTGCTTCCTGTTCACCTCCTCTCCACTCTGACAGCATCGGAGCCCGCCTGTCACTCCCCGCTCGCCGGTTACAGCATAATAAAGGCCAGCGGAAGAGAGGCGGAGGTGACCTACAGTGACGGTGATTCACTGTGATTGTGTCCGTAAAAAACAAAAAAAATACAACTAACATGACGAGGAGCCTGAGAGAGAGTGATTCTGGACAAACGGGAATAGAGGCTTGATTATGTCAGAGATGGATGAAGTGGCATGCCCCCAGTCCTTTTATCTCCCCTCATCCACCTTTGTCTTCTTTATTGTCTTTTTCTCCTCCCCTCATCCTCTGTGCTTGCCCTTAATTGCTTTACATTCTTCTCTCCAATCCTCTTCCTGAGGTGTCCCATATACCCCAACCCGTCCCATTCGTCCTGGCAGAGGCTCGCTCCCCATGAATGGCCCAATTTGCGGGCCAGCATGTGGATATGGGCACGCCTGCGTTCCTCTGCTTGTTGTTTGTTTCACTTCTCGGAAAATGTCAGGGGCTCACGGCAGTCAAACTGCAGGGCGACCCATCCCTGGGTTTTATCTGCTGCTATTTGCCGAACAAACGACGACAGTAGAATAACTGAAACAGCAGAGCAACAAACACAATTACGAAGCTTTGTGCATTGACTCAAATCACAGACCCCTGAAATGAATCAGCTCGTCAACAATACGCTCTAGTGACATTTGAGAACAAAGCGTTGATTTAGAGAAATACCCCAGGAAGTACCCCAGAAATGGACCCACCGCCAGCTTTTCACTCGTTGGCACAGCAGATAACCACTGCATGATGGGTAATGTTGATAGAACTGCACAGTAACAGTGAATGCAGCAGATGCCAATGTTTGAGCAGGAATGTGATCACCCCCGAACAACCCCTCGTGTTTAGCAGCATGGCATGGCTATGTGAGACAATGCAGCATTTCTCTCCCTCTGTGCTTAAATCGCTTCCTGTTTTTGCTTCTGACTCTCTCATTGCACCTCTGTCTCTCTGTATGTATTTCTACCTTTCTTTTATATCTTTCTCTGTGTGACCTCTATCACTTTGTCTTTCTACCTCTCTCTCGCTGACTTTCTCGAGCTCTTTCTATCTCTCTCTCTCTTTACCCCATTCCTCTCTCTGTCACTAACCTTCTCCCTACCCTATTCCTACATCTCTCTCTCTTTCTATCTCACTAGCTCCCTCTGTCTCTCTAGCTCTCTCTCTAGAGCTACTGTCTTTCTACCAATCTGTACATTTTCTATTTCAATTAAAAGGGCATTGGAAATATTTGTTTACTGTTATAAATTACAAAAGTGGAAAAAATTTAAATGAACACATTTTAATGCATTACGCAGTCATTTTAAAAAGGGTAAACCCCCCTAAACATACAAACCCATACAGACACAAAAAAGACAGAAAGAAAGACATTCTTACTGTTTGTCAGGTACAAGTGGTGATATAAAATAGTTTCACTCAGTTAGGGAAGATAATGGTGTGGTACTTTTCTGCCCCACCTAGTTAGGGATTGCGCAGCCCTCTCATCCGCTCTCTCTTCCTCCCGTTTATTTCCCCCTCGGTTTCCCCCCCTCTCTCCTCCAAGTGGGCACAGCTTAGCCATCAGGGACTGCCCTAGAGTCCCTGCTGATGCAAACCTTTCAAGGAGGCTTACTTTATTAATTTGGCGTGTGTGTGTGTGTGTGTGTGTGCGCATCAGGAGGCCTTGTGGAGTGCTCATCCCGCAGGGATCTCTGGCCTGGTTCAAGGCTATTTTTCACTATTAATCCACTGGTTGTTTAGGCAGGTTATGTTTGATGCATCCTTTTCACCTCAGCACGGATACTCTGACTCCAGACGTACAATCACAACACATCCGACTGTCCTTGCAAGAGCGTGGACGCGCTCATTTTGGCCAGTAGCCCTGCCAGTGAATTGAAGTGACACATTATGCTTCTGAGAGAGCTCTGGCTGGGTTAAACACAGTGATATGCTGTTTTTATAGCCCTAGACAAACAGTAGCAATATATCATAAATCAAAGTGCCTTTTGGTGTCGGCAAACTCTACTGTAAATTATGGTGATGTCAGCATAGATAATATGTAGACTTCTTGTTAGCACATTGTAATTGCCATAACGCCATATTAAAGGGGTAATCCCCTCCCTGAAACGCCTCTAATTAAACTTCGGTCAATTTTGTGAAAACCTATGTTCTTCCACTGGATGAAATATCAATTGGTTTGTAAAAGCACTTGGTGACAACTGCTGATGTAAAAAGGACTTTATAGAATAAAATAGATTGTCAGTGAAATCAGGAAATTGTGTACAATGCTTCATAGCTGTACAATTTTTGCACATAAGAGGGGATAACACTATTCGATTTCATAAACCTTTTATGGCATTTACTCGCACATGTGTAACATTATCTTTCCATCCACATCGTTATGACACATTTTATATTGAGTTTACACTCCCTGAAAGTACACAGTGTGCCATCAGAATAGTGTCCTTTCTGAATAACGAAAGCACTCGCAAAACCCCTTGGACGTTGCCATAGAAACCTGATCTACGAATCTGAGCCAGATGAGAGACCTCTACCAAGATTGAAATTTGTTGAAAATAGTATGATTTTAAGGAAATTCCATGTTATTAGTGCAGTTGAAGTCATTTTGCTTGTGAAATTATTGAATGTAGATATGTTATCAATCTACCCAGCCACTAAGGTATGAATCGACCAATGTCCATTGGACTGAGTGGGAGTACAGTCCTCCAAAACATGTCGTAACGTAACTGAGTCATCAAGATGATATATAAATACAGCAGTCAGACGCAGACGGTCTCCGACACAGTAGTCTGTCATCCCGATTGTATTTTGCAATTCAAGTGGTGATGAATTGATTCTACTGTCAGTCCAAAATGTTGCTTAAATAAGGTTGACTGGCAGATGCCAGCCGGCCTGTCCCAAGTTTTGTGGTCCATTTGAGTTTTAACCCATTTCAACGACACATTTCATTATGTAGCTTGTCTATGGAAGGCAAAAAAACTACTCGTTTTCACATCTATGCATTATTCAAAAATGTGGTTCAAATGACTGTTTCGTTTTGGGTGGATTAACACTTTAAATGGTTTTTAAATAGCCTTTTCTTAGTGTTGTTGTGAAAGCACTGTTTATTTGTTCATTCATCCTTGACATGCAGCCACAGTCTTGAATTAATCAAACATTAATTCTATTGAACACATTCTGTCTTTCTGTCATCTGTTGGGAAAACAGTCATGAAAATGAAAATGTTCAATATTGTGGCAAAAAATGTTACCTTACGTGTCATTGGCTTTTTCCAAGGTTAGTCTTGTAATCGAATTCAGACAAGTCAGATGATTCCATTTCATTAAACCCAATAAGACAGAGCCTTTCTTTTCTTTAGCCAAAATAAATGGACTCTGAGCATGTGAAACACTAATCCCTCAATTATTATAAGCTTTGATTTCTCTCTTACGCTCTTTGCTTTCTCTCTGTCACTCTTTCTTTTGCTGCTTCTCACACTTCCTTGCTTCAATGCGGACCATTCTAGTACAAACAGGTTCAGGTCGTATTGGCAAGTGCGCCATTGACTTGTGGAAAGACGCTGGCCGATCAACACAGATGTTTGAGGGGGAAATTAATAGAAGGGGAAAGGATGACACAAAGTGCTAACTTACCGCAAAAACACGGTGCAACTAAAAGCTTATAGCTGATGTGTGGTTAGTGTTGTTTTGGAAACTGATTGTTGGGTATCATTAACAGTGGTGGGGGATTAGGAGAGCGCAGTTTCAAGAGCACGCTATACGTCCTCTAAGTTAAACTTGTTGGTGAAGGTGTAGCATTTGAAGTTTTAATGGTTATGGCAAACATGTTCTCCCGCTGCCGTGGCACACAACTCAGTTGAAGACGTATGTTGGGGGCTTTACCCAATGCAGTGGGATCGTGCATCTGTGGGCGTGAACACATTCTTCATTCTTAAACAAAGATGTAAATGTTTTATTGGAATTCAGAAGTCATTAATATACTGACTCCCCTACTGCTCCACTGAGCATGTGCGTATAATACCTGTTCCTGCTGTGACCCAGGACATTGAAAGCAACAGAAGCTCTTTCATTGCTGAGTATAGATCCATCACTGTGTCCCTAGGTAAACTAAAGGGCTACTAAAATGGCTTCCTGGCATCTAGTGGCATGTTCTGGTTTGATCCAAGAATACATTGGGCAGAGCAGTCTAAAGAACTGCAGACACAGCACATTATGAAAAAAGTGGAAAATCACAGAGTTTAGAAGAATAGAGATGGACAGCGAGACTGAGGCAGGCATAGAGAGACAGGAAGTCAGAAACAGAGTGAGGTAGGAACAGAAAGATAGATCCGAGCTGAGACAGGTCCACAGAGACAGAAATAGAGTGAATGTAAAAAAACTGAGACGGGGCATTTCTTTCCCCCTTCTCCACACAATCGTTTCCGAAAGCTGACAAATGGGGGAAAAAAGTTATGATTGAAAATACACTGCTTAAAAAATTAAGGGAACACGTAATCGTCACAGTATATCATGAAGTCAATTGAACATCAGGGATATGAACCTATTCAGTAAGGAAGCACAAGCAATTATAAATCAATGTCACCTTTTTTGGTGGAAATGAAAGTAGCAGGTGCCCTGGAGAGGCAACAGCAAGACAACCTCCAAAAAGGGAATAGCTTTGTAGGTGGTGGCCACGGACAATTGCTCTCTCCTTACCCTTCCTGACTGATTCTTCTCTAGTTTTGCATTTTGCTAGTGTCCTCTCCATCATGAAATACTCAGACCCATCGTGAAACCTTACACTCTGCAGTGGGCCCTGGGTTCCTCATGTAGACAGAACGTGTGGGCAGTTCTTGGATGACGTAGAGATTGATGTCACTGACTGGCCCCCTCGTTCCCCAGACCCAAATCCAATTGAGAACCTTTTGGGACATTAGGTAACGCTGCATCCGACACCACCAAGTAGCACAACACTGTCCAGGAGCTCAGTGATTCCCTGATCCTGGTCTGGATGGACATTTCATCAGGAGCATGACCAGACGTCGTCAGGAGGGCATACAGGCACGTGGGGCCATACACTCTATTGAGTCACATTATGTGTTGCCGTGATGAAATTCAAGCCAGTTGGAACAGACAGTGACTTCAATTGTTTACTGTGATTTTCGGTGTGAGTTTGAATCGAGCCCTCAATCGTTTGGTGATTTTGTTCTCAATGAGTTGTACAATGTACAGTAAATATTTTCATCCTTTATATATTTAGTTCATCAAGACCTGATGCGTGATTGAAGTGCTCCCTTACTTTGTTGAGCAATGTAAGTCTCTGGGATCAAAATGACACCGGTCAATTGAGGGTTACATTGAGGAATTTGAATATAGAATAGAATATACTCTTGGACCATAATTATTATCATCATTAAAATGTTGACTTCCACAGCCATTTTAGTTTTTACTATTAAATTGGTTGATATTCCTCTACTGGCGGGGGTTGGAAACCTGGACACAACTGTCTGATGTTATAATCACTTGATAACAGTAAAGACGAGTGATCACCTAGTTCGCTAACTTATTTTTCTGAGTTAATGATCGCAAGTAAGTTTTCTATAAAACGCAGCTGCATGTTAGCTCTGTCTGGGTCTAATGTTGCTTCTAATGCATGCCTGAAGGAGGAGTTCTGCATTCAGCCCCCGACAGAGAGTCCGGAATGGCTCCTTTTTCCCATTTCTCTCCGACAAATGCGTGGGATAGTTGGTGTGGCATGAGAGCACATTTATGTGAAAACTAGTTTGCGCAATGACTCATCTAGTTGTGGGGAGAAGAAACGATATCACGCCGAAACGGCTGATCTATGAGAGTGGCCGATTACATCAATCATAACCTGAATTGTTCTCTCTCACTCTCTGCGGAGGCTGTGTTGTAGTTCGCCATTATAATAAACGAATAATTGCCATTATCTGTGGAAGGGCCACCTCCCCTGTGCGTCTTGTAATCAGTCCCTGGTGGTGTCCTTTAATGTGGATGACCTATTAAACCTCACTGTAGTGTCATGGTCATTAAAAAGAACACAATAGGCAGTCATTAACAATGGGAGTCAATTAGGCAGCAGATTCCTCATTTCCACTGCTATTTACCACTGGATTGTCCAAGGGTATTAGGAAAGTGTGTTTGTTTTGTATTTTCTTAAAAAATTTAGAGCCTGTGTACAAACGATCCAAAATGGATGAATGTCTTTAAGGTGTACATTAAAAACGATCTGAAATTCAAAGTAAATATTCCCTAGAATTTCAAAAAGGTTAAAAGGCATTTTTATTATTACCTCATGAGCTTCAATAAATACAGTGTTCTAAAAATAAGAGGAAAATAAATTAAGACATGAATATTGATCGTTGTTCACCATGTTCTTTGTGCTCAACTGGTTGCCATTTTCTCCTGGCCGTGAGTTGCACGTTTTTCTGCTGTGATTGCACAATGCAGTATATTGCCCAACAGATGGTTTATCAGTGTTTGATTTAATTTCAAATCCTTGGTTGGTCTGTGTGATCCGTAGGAAATGTATGTCTCTAATGTGGTTATACTGCTATGGCAGGAGGTTGGGAAGTGTCTTTGTTTCCACCTCATTTTGTGGAAACATGTTCAGTCTTCTTCTGGGAGCCAGGTTATGTATGTCTGCAAAGGCGCACTCACTGAATCCACAGAATTGTCCAGTATGATACACTGTGTACTCGCTGTTTAGAGCAGTGGATTCCTTCCAGTTCGTCAAATAGCTCGCTTTTTGTTTTCTCATTATTTAGTTGGGTGTAACAGTCTTGCTCTCCTGGGGCTCTGTCTAAACAGAGCCCCCAATTGAACAGCTTTTTCTGGGTTTTCATAATTATTAGGTATGGTCTTAATTCAGCAATGCAGACATTATTTGTGCTTTCATGTTCTATGCCAGTATGTTGGTGTATGGGTGTGTTTATGATTTTTGGCATTTATGAAAATGTTTGCTCTTATGAACCAAATCAAGTGATGTCCTCCTATTGGTATATATTTAATTTTGCCTTAGTCAAGTCCTCTATAAACAGGGGGAAGGCCTGAGTACACAAGTGAAATTAGACAAAAGGTTGTTCTCCTTCATAAATGAGTCCATAATATAATGGCTTCACACCTAAAATTACCCATCTTGCATAGTGAGGCAGGTGGTCCCAGAGGGGATTTATTTTTTTAAGAATCACAGATGGAGAATAACAGAAGTTCCAAAAACAAGGATTTGATGTCTCCTTAACACCAGCTTGGGATATGGCTTCCCTGAAGAAAACCTCTATTCTTTTCAAGAAATGAACATCAGTGGCTGAACCGTCGACTGGTGCATGGTTCTATGGACAGATGGGGCCACAATCCCCAGAGGTGGGTTTGGCATAAAAAGAGGGATGTTCTTGCAGAGAATTAAAACGTTCTCCCTTCTATGAAGTATTGTATCCAAAGTCCCTGGGACCCGAGGTAGGATACACGGCATCATTGAGTCGATGTCGACCTCTCCCAGTAGGTCAAGACAGGGTCGTCTCTGGGTCTTCCTGGAGGACAGTGATCCAAAATATTCTTCCAGTTTCAAAATGGCTAACAGACCGTCGAATCGTACATTTGCAACGGCCATTCTATTCCTCCTGATCTGAATCCAATGAAAACCTTCAGTGAGCTGAAGAGGAGAGTCCACAAACGAGGACTACGGACTGAGGATTTGGAGAGATTCTGCATGGATTAATAGTCTCTCATTTCTTTTAGGGGCCTTGTTAATCACCCCTACTTTTCTCTGTTCAAACTCATTTTGTTAGTCTCTGATTAGCAGCCAACAGTTTGTAATAGACACCGGTGACATCTCCAGACAGCCGTCAGACAAGACAGCCAGGTATTAGCTTCTGTCATGATTAGCGTCTCCACACTGAAAAATAATTAACACTTGTATTCCAGTGATTACATGTCTGTAGTTACAACTCCCCACTCACAGTTGAGCGAAGGCTGCTGCGTCCTTCGAGAAACTTCTCTTCTAGATCTCTGGTACCTTTCTGCAGAGGATGGTGGGGACATAGAGTGAACTCCAGAATGGTTGGAGAGTGCGAGTGGAGACAAACGACAAAAGAGACGGAGAGAAACCGAGAGAGAGAGAGAGAGAAAGAAAGAAAAGTTGCATGTAGAGGCCACATTGAAAGATAGGCCTTCTAAATGGACTCTCTATATCTCTAGCCCCCTCTCCCTATCGATCCTGTGACAGGGAGAGTGATCGAGTGACTCCTCTCCCCGCATATCAGACCATGCCTCCGTGGCTCTCCGGGAGGATGCGGATGATGGACAATGTGAAGCGTGGCTGGGGAAACATAGAAGGGAGGGAGAGAAATGTGGAAACTATACTCAGACATGAATAGGAGGAAGGCGTGAGGGCACAGAAGAGGGGAAAGGTCAGGGAGATGTGTTTGATGGTGAGAGTGGACGCTGGCGTTGTTTGAAACAGGTTTTCTTCCAAAGCATATTTTGCCGAATGTGGTTTTGTCTGATACGCGCACTGTATCAGACAAACCCAAAGCCAACAACCACGACTGAACTCAGAGTAACCCAACCTACCACAGTAGTTGCTAGGGCCCAGTCTGACATCCAATATATGGCGTAGCACTGCAGTACAGAGAATGCTTGTGGATTAAAGTGCCGCAGTGTTTAGGGGTGAGTTAGAGAAAAAAAAAATAACATGTCTCTTGATTTGTGCACTGCCACGAACCCTGGTCGTGACTCTCTAGAAAAATCGTACTTCCTTGGAAGCTCCATGCGTGCGTATAAAACAGCGAGGTGTTCTGTTGATGCACCATACACATTTCCAAAGACTGCCCTGGATGGGTCCCATGGACGGTGATGCAGTTCTATGGAGATGCAGTGTCAGAAACTACTGGGCCTCCCGAGGGACCCTAAAATGCCCTTAAGTAGAGAGGAATCAGCTGTCAAAGTCCAACAGACATAGTAGCCCTGTTAACACGCTGATGTTGTGGAAATGAGAAGGGCAATATTTTGCTGAGAATATCTAACAAATTAGGAAAACCTACTGTTTAAAATTTGAAGCCACACTTTTTCATGAAAGTTAAATGGCAATTCACCTGTTCCACTTGTTTGCTGAGCCACCCAACACTTATTGACGCTCCAACAATCTTACCTCCAGAAAATCTTGTCAGTGGAATGGTTTTGGAATCACAATAGATTTGAAACGGGGTCATTTCCCCAGTGTATAAATCCAACTCAGTCACAGTTTCACTGCATGTAGGCCAATAAAGAAGACCATAGAAAAATAATTACTAGAACAGGAAAGGTCCCTCAGAACACAACAATTTGTCTCTCAATATAGCCAATGCCCATTCTAGTAATTCTACATTTAACAAAACCATCCCTATGCCTCACTTCCTCACTTGCTCTCTTTTGCCTCCCTACTCTCTCCCCTTTCTCTCTCCCAGGAACCAGACTGTGTTACACCAGTTCTGCTGCCCGGCCCCAGAGGCCCCAGAAGGGGAATCCTCCGCCTGTGTCCCCAGGTAAGATGGCTGCCTCTGTGAGTTTCCGTTGATGGTAGTGATCGTTGCTTAAACCCATTTTCCTGCTGGTGGTGGTGTTATGGTAAGGCAACACAACTGTCCCAGTAACCTCCGTCTTGAAGTGGTTGTAAGTCCTTTGGGAGTCCCTGATTAATGTCAGCCAAACCTGGCTGAGTGCTTTCGTTTCCGCTCTGTGATGTCATCAGGAGTTGTAGGAGAGAGAGAATATCCCTCAAATCTTTAAATAGTGTCCAGGTAAACAGAACGGAGGTTAATCTTCATTACAAATTGAGTTTTGTATCTTTTTGGGGGCTTTAAGCATGAAAGGAACACAATATTAAGACCAAATCAATCTTGGCTCCAGGAGAGGTTATTCTCCATTCAGGGGGCGTAGCGCCGATGTTTGTCCTAGTATCAAGATAAATCCCTGGGAACATGATGGTAATCGCTAAAATCAATCAGAGAGAGATCCCGCTTTCTGTACACTGGTCAAATAGTCCATAGCACTGCCTGTAGAAAAGAATGAAAAAACACGTTCTGAGGCTTAGAGATGGCAGGATGATGATAATGTTATCTTTTAATATCTGTCAGTGCACACAGAAACACTGTCTGGCTCTGTGATGCCATGGCACATGCCTTGACCTCACCTACTGCATACTCGTAGTAGCTGTAGAGAGTCAGCCCTGTAAAATCGTTTATCTGAATCGCACATGTCTCCTTGTGATTCTAGCCCGCAATGAAAAGCAATGGGTTTTGATCAGGCTGTATACACCACCAGTAACACCCCGCAGTGATTATTTTTCTTGCTCAAACAGAACAAGACTTGCCAAGTCTTTGTTTGGCCAGTCCTCATTGCTCTGTTTATCAGAATCCACTACCGTAACTGCGAAGGGACGCTCCGCAAATTACCCAGACTGCCAGTGGAGCGTCAATAGTAATTAAGCCCTCCACCCTGGACAATTGCTGCAGTGTGTCTGTACATTTCTGCGGGACGGTAGTTCAAGAACGAAGAAAAAAGCGGTCCAAGCAAAACTTGGATTGATGTTCGAGCCTACTAAACCCCTGTGGTGTTGGACACGAAGCGTTGGTAGAACAAAAGCCAGGTCCCACTATCATATAAATCACACTTCAACCACCACCAAGGCCCAGGGTTATTTAATTAGTCATATGGAGGGAGAGAGAGCGAAATAGAGAGACTAAATTGCCTCTCTGCAATTGTCTTTGTCTTTTTCACCAGAGGAGCGAATGGAAAGCTATTTATCAGACGAAAGGTTCAGTTTGTCCGGGAAACTGCTCTCAAAACCCCATGTCCCCTCTAGTAAGTGATGGTTGCCCGACCAGCCACAGCGCCCTTTTATTGACAGTGATTGTCGGCCAACCAGCCGCGGCACCCTGTTATTACTACGGCAGAAATGCCTAGTTAAAGTGAATTTCGGTGACTTCACCTAATCAAAGGCAAGCAGAGAAATTGACGAGAATACAGACTGAACAATCGATCAGTGTTCCGTGGATTAAGTAGCCTTGGCTCAGGTGCATTGTGCAAGTTCAGGGACCGTTAAGCAGAGGACAAACACGATCGGCACAAAAATGATCTAAATACTCCAAAGCAAACCACTTCAAATGGAACTCTCAAAGCGGTTTTTGGGTTGCCGGTTGCGGTTTTGTTGCTTCTTTTCTTTCTTTCTTTCCTTTTTCTTTTTACTTAATCTCTCTCTCTCTCTCACTGACAGTCTCTTTTGTGTCGTGCTATTCCTCCATTTTTCTTTCAACTTCAGTGTTCTGTCGGTGAAGTGTGGATCACCATGTCTAGGACCTCACGCCGTGACATACTCACACCCATGAGCATTCTCATCCACGCCCACACCTGACCATTCAGACCCGCCTCTCCCTCTCTCACTGTGTTCACTGTCACCATAAAAGGCTGCAAACTAGTGAGTCAGTTCATAGGCCGATCAGTGTCGTGATCCACCCAAGTTCCACTGAGGGGATTTGGGGGTCTGCTGCTAGGTCAAGGCAAATGGGTAGCCAAAATGTACGCCAACACATGCAGTGCAGCCGTGTTCATTTGGAGTGTACTGTTATGACCGTGTTATTTCATGCTTTTGGCTTTGTAATGATCAGAACTTAGAGCTCCCTGTCTTTGTTAATTTGTGTGTGTATGTCTGCATACGTGTGGTGTGTATGTATGTGTGTGTGTGTGTGTGTGTGTGTGTGTGTTTGTGTGTGTGTTTGTGCACTGTTGTACTCATGACACTGGTGTTTTATGAGCAAATTCAGCAAATAACCATCAGCTAATATCTGCCATTTGCACCTAGTCTATGACCTGCTGATAAAGGAGAAGCATGTCTTGATGATGAAATAGGCTAGTGTCTAACTATATTAGCTAAGAGTTGCCCTATCTCTTCAACTCACATCTGTTCTGACACGAGGACTACACTCTCCTTGTTAAATCAAGTATCAACAAGAATTTGTGGTCCTGTATTTTTTGATTGAAGCACTGCAATATATGCCCACCAAAACAAGGTCTCATTTCCATAATGAAAGATGGCGCCTACACTTTCTCTGCACTGCTGTATCTTCACTCAAGGGAATAACAAAGCTCTGTATTTCACAAACACAATACCAGGAAACCACAGAGGTTGATATTTTGTTTTTCCCTGTTGTGACAGATGTGGAATGAGGCAGGATTGCCCTTAATGCAAAACAGGTAATTCTAGAAAAGGGGAAACTCATGGATATGCGAGTTCTGGACTGCTGTAGTCTGCTAATTTAAAGTGACTTTCCATGCAAATTCCATTTTGCCATTTTGGCTCTTGAAGAAAAAGTCTATAATTTAAATGAGGAGTATCTGTCTGTTGCCGGGTCACAAGATGGTGTCCAGCCATCCTAATGAGAATAGCGTAACCTCTACCTCTGCAGAGTCCGACTAGTATTGACCAAAGAAGTGCAACTACAGATTTTCCACTCACAATCTTTTCACTAACGAACTGTACTTGGAATTGTTGTCAATTGCAAAATAAAAAATAAATCCTCACACCTTCCTCTTTGATCTGCAGCAGATGTGTTGATACAGTAGTCACTGGAAACAAATAGGAGACACCAAAGAATTGTGAGGCAGGGATGCGTTTTTAGTATAATATTTGTCGCAAAGAATATGTTGCACGAACGAAGTCATTTGAAGTTCTATTCCATTCAGAGAAACTCTGCAGACCAAGCTGCCGCCAGGCATTTCTAGAAAACACCCCTATGACGCAAGAGCTTCTTTTTCCTGTTCAGATGGGTAGATGTAGTGGCCCCATTCACATCGTTCCTCTTAACGACAAGTTAAATCAGTTCTTATAACCTCTACCGATTCTGAAAAAAGGAAGCCTACTAAAGCACCAGGGCAAGCGGAACTAAAAGATTTGTTCGATTTTTATTTGACTAGAAAATTCATTTCGAGTTATGTGGTGTGTTTGCCAGTTTAAGACTTGGGTTGGGATCGTCCAATCATGTGAAACAAAATTAGCTCTGTGTCTCTAGTTTGATCAGTTCGAGAGATACTGTCAGTGGCTCAGTTCATGCAAAAGAATGTTTTCACAGTCCACAGACGTTAAATTATCTTCTCAACAGAAAAGTGCAACACATTTTGCAGAAATGCTTGCTCAGAACAAGCGCCACACTTCTTGCTGGTATTATTTCACAGCAACACCGTGGCGGCAAGGAGTTAATGAGACAGAACAGACCTTGACGTGATGCAGAGCAGATACTTCCAACATCGTGGTTGCCAGCACATGTTCTACCTTTACCTGGCCAACTGCTAGTGAGGTGGAGGTGAGTTCAGAGCAACGGTCCACGCAATGTCCAGTGGGTGGCGACAGCAACGCCATGATTGAGAGGAGCGATGCGTCTTCGTCAGTCCCCGCGGGAGCCTTTTCCTCGTCAAGAAGTGCAACATGCATGCCTTAATGATATGTGCTATGCTAATTAACTGGCGCAATCTGCCTTAATGATATGTGCTATGCTAATTAACTAGCGCAATCTGCCTTAATGAGCCAACTAGTCAGAGACGGAAATGATCATGTCCTGATAGGTTCATTTTTTCTTGTTGTTATTTTGGGGGGGGGGGGGTGTTTTGTTTTTAATCAAGAGCAGTTAATGCAGTTGATATTGCAATTAAGGACATGGTTCATCTACATTTATGAGCGGATTTGCTTTGAACTCAGTGCTGTCATAAGGTTTAACGTCATGATTTGTCAAGGAGATGCAGATCTTTACTGAAACTGATTAATACAACTCAGTGAGTATATGTGGTACTTGTTTGGCACTACTCTCTGTGGCTCTCATTCTTTCTCAACCTCCTATCGCTATGGCCACTTAAAACACTATTTTTAACACCGTCCTACCATTCTCTCCCCTCTTTCTCGCCCGTTGCCTCTCTCCCTTCCTCCACGTCGATGTGTTTGCCGGTGTAGCGCTGCAGATGAGTGCACGTCTCTCAGGGCTCAAGGTGTCATGTCGATTAGTGGATGCATGTGCCTGCATGCAGTTCAGGCAGAGGTGAAGTCAGCTCCTCGTCATCCAGGATGATACACGGCACGGAATACGATCCCTGTCACGCTTCACATTACCGCAGCTTAAATATCAAAACGGGGACCCAACTCAGACCCTCAGACCTGCACTGTATCACTCTGTTCTCCTCTCTTGTTCTCACCATTTATTTCTGCACGCCTACATTCACTTTTCTCTGTCTCTCTCTAGCTTTCTATCTCTGCCTCTCCTTCTGCACCTCCTTCTTCCGGTCTCTGTGTCTCTGTCTACCTCTCTCTGCCTCTCCTCCCTCTCCCTTGTTCTGAAACCTAGTGCCTGATTTTGAACTCTTGACCTCGTCAACAAATCCAGGCTCCGCGTTCAATGTGGAGAGAGAGAAACACAGAGAGAGAGAAAGTTACAGAGAGAAATGAGAGAAATGAAGAGAAACGGAGAGAGGGGTCTGCACCTGGCAAGGCGTTTGGTTTCCCTGAAACGCGGCAGCAAACAGACAGTTAAGGGCATCGAACTGGGGAACATCATTACCAAAATACAGTACATACAGCTGAGAGATGGAAATCTATTCCAGGCACATTCAAATATTTTTTCAATGTGCCAAAGTGTATGTCACATCACATAAAATAAGCTGTAATAACCTAATATTGCCTAACTACGGAAAGTATTTATGTCACTACTGCGTTAGAAGTCTAATTGCTGTCTAGAACGGTCTCGGTCACGTGTTCAACCGCGGCTGGAATCGATGTTGTTTTCCGTGAAGGGGTTTGCAGACTGCAGAAAACGTGTGTGCTCTGTGGGGAAGTTCAAATGCATTTGGTCGATGGTGCTGTTGTAGAGGACATTCAGGGGCGTGCAAGGAAGTTCGGGAGATGGCTTGTTTGTCTTTGAGATGTGTTGCCCCCCCCCGGACCTAACGAAATGTGCGAAGGCTGAAGATATATGGGAAGATCACCTCTCGCTGTTCTCATCCTCACACTTGTGGACCCCCCACGATGGTGGCATACACCGCGGTCATAGTCGCCAATGTTCACACGAGTGCACTCACACACGCGCGCGCACGCGCTCACCTACACCCGCGGTGACACTCACACCTGGGAATTAGATTTCACGTGTCCCTTCTTTAATCACACTCCATCAAATTTCCCGTCACCTCCTCGACTCCCTCTCCCTCCCTGCGCCGTTGCAGCGCGTTGGTGGGTGGGGGGGGGGGGGGGGCTGCGTGCGCGGCCTCAGCTGGAGAAGGTGACCTTGCTTGCTTGCCCGTGCTGTTGTCATGGGAACAGAGGGTGCAGCGTGCAGACGGACATCTCCATCCAGAGGCTGTCCGGAATAGATGGAGGCTGTGAGTGGATCACTGCGCGTGCGTGCGTGTGCGTGTGTGTGTGTGTGTGTGTGTGTGTGTGTGTGTGCGCGTGTCATGTCATTGTAGACATTGCTGAGCTAGCAGCAAGTCATGGAGACATCTGCTTGATATGCCCTTCATATCCGCTCTCATGTCCTCAAGTCTGCTTCTCTTCCAATAACTACTGGCATTCAATTCAGTCCCCTCCCCCATTCACTTCAGTCCCCTCCCCCATTCACTTCAGTCCCCTCCACCCTTCGAATGCCTGCTTCTATTCCAATAACTACTGGCATTCACTTCAGTCCCCTCCCCCATTCACTTCAGTCCCCTCCCCCATTCACTTCAGTCCCCTCCCCCATTCACTTCAGTCCCCTCCCCCCTTCGAATGCCTGCTTCTATTCCAATAACTACTGGCATTCACTTCAGTCCCCTCCCCCATTCACTTCAGTCCCCTCCCCCTTCGAATGCCTGCTTCTCTTTTTTCTCGAGGCTCCAACCAATCAGCCTTTCTTGGCATTACTGTCTTCAGTGTTCACATGATGATAACTCCTATATATTCTCTAATGCCTGGTTAATGCAAAACAAATGGAGCAATTTTTTCACCCATTACAGTGCGTCTCCTCCACGGAATTAATTTGCTCCCTTATGTCAATAAGAAATGTGCTTGTACATTTTTAGCGAGTGCCACTTAATGTAAGCTTGTCAGTAACTGTACTCTTCACGTTGATCTCCACTTGATTGCCACCTCGGCAGTCATTTCTCTCGCCTTGGCAGCAGTCAGGAAAGACAGTCCACCTCTCCCAATGTACTGTGCTGTGATGTGACATGGACTGTCTTTTGCCTCGTATTCTTACTAAATGTTTTTTTTTTTTGTCTTGAGGAGAAGTGACATAGAAATTAACGCAACATAAGTTGTCTCCTGTAAATAGTTGCGGTACAGCTAGTTGGAAATCAGTGGTCAGACCCCTTGCTGTGCTGTCATCGCTCGACCAGCTGATCTCCTCAACAGCGAAGCAGAGAGGTGTTGGACTAGGAGGTTTGATGAGTATGCTGCCATTTTGATGAGTTTGCCAGCATGCTGATCCCTTCCATGCTTTGGCATGCCGGCGATGGGAGTCGGCGATGGGAGTCTGAACCTGAAGACTGAGATGATGATACTTTTTTCAGTATTGACTCCCAGCATCACCGGAGCTTCAGGTTCAGTGAATCAAAGTGTGTAAACCCTTTTATCACGCCCAAGGAGTGAAAGTAAATGACTTCCAAGTGTTTATTTCCCACCCGTAGAAAAGGTGAGGAACTCCCCAGCTCTGTGATATATTAATCAGGATGGGCTCTGAGTGATAATGGATGATGGATGATGTGACACAGACGTCCATGGGAAATTGATGTCTTCAGGTGGATGTGTCGGGATGGATGCATTTAGATTGGTTGATGCAAATGCCTCCTGAATAGATTTGTTTATGAAAGTCATAAAAAGGCACTGAATGACAATTTTGAGTCCTGCGGTTATTATCCTATGGCTCTTAGATATTTATTTTCAGGCAACATCAAACCCCTTCCCTGGGTTTAGTAGTTCCAAGGACACGTCCTCCTTGCCGCTTCCAGTAACTGGCATTGGAAACAAGTCTGACTCACTTCCCCCTCCTCAGCTGTTGTGGTAGCCAGTCAATTTAGCGCGGTAGCTTAAAGCTCAGTAATAACCATTCCGAATCCTAGCAGTCGGAAGAGAAAAGGGAAAAAAGCAACATTTGCCTTAATGTTTTCCATTTCTCCGTGCAAATTGGGTCCCCTGGTAGACGTGGTGACGCACAAGGAAAATAACGAAGCGGAAATCGTTACCGCTGTGAAACCTTTACATTATGCTGCACATTCTCTGCCTGTCTCTAACGTAGTGTAGTCATGGACCCTTTTGATTGGCTGGAGCACACCGATAGCAACGTGTGAGTTGGGTGCCCTCATACATTTCCACAGTTTATTTATGTTCATTCAGTTGGTATACCTTTTTCACTACTACTATACCTATCAAAATGAAATAACTCAAATGATGTACATGAGCTTTTCCATCTTTATCTTTCTGTCTTCGATACATTTCCATGGTGTTTGGTACCATTATCGCCGGGGTCCCGGAACACCAATCTACAGGCCAGTAGCCCAGCATATCCCTGCTTGGAGTGTAATAAGACACACTGTAATGGGAATGGGAACATGTTTTTATGGGCTTCATCTAACATCCTCTCCATGAATTTACCAAGAAACGAAATGCTATTATTTCAACGAGGGGTGATGGTTTGGACTGCAATCTGCCGTTTTAGGAGTTTTATATCTGATAGAATGCATGCTAGAAATGTAATGCTCCTGTCCATTACCGTGATGGGTCTTTTGGGGTCAGATTCGTTTTTGCAGTATTCCGCACATGGATGTTGTTTATAGTCTGTTCATGCGCAGCACCTGCCACTTACACCTGCCTATGCCAGTCTTGCCAGTCAGTCCCAGCCTGTTCAGATTAGATAATGAAATCAATGTCTAAAATGGGCATATGGTTCCCTCTTCTATCCCTCTGCCCACCAGATCAGTTACCACAGCAACAAAGGGCAAAGCGCCATCTCTCTCATTTCAGTAAAACTCTGTGGATTCAAAGAGGGGGGAGGAGGGAAATCCATTTGCCTCAAACAATTGTGCTCCCCTCCAGATGCATTATTGGTACTGAGAGATGGATGTGAGAATGTAAAGTGCTGGAAAGGGCCCTGGCTGATGCTTGTGCAAGTGACGACAAGAGAAATTGTATATTCTGCAGCACATACATTTCTAATAAGGAAAAGACTGAGAAACAGAACCACAGGGCTCAGCTGAGCCTCCACACATCAGCCGGGTCCGCAACCCTGTTCTCAGAGAGCCGTAGGGTATGCAGTATTCTAACTTAACTGACCTCAAACGTGTGTGTGTGGAATTTACTTGATCATTTGTAGTGCAGTTACCCAACACTTATCATGATGTTCATACAACTTAGTGTTTGTCGTGGAATAACCTTGACAGAATGAGGTAAGTACAAATGAATAAACATTTATTGATACATATGCATATGCAGGAAGCAACACTCCAGTTGTTGCTAATTTGAATGAGCACTTTGCTTAGAGACAGTACCGCCCTAATCTTATAGTAAAAGAAAAGAAAAAATATATCTTGGAGTGGTTAACTATAAAGAGAAATGTCTCTCCCTGTCCTAAGAACAGTAAATATCACTTATCTATTCTATCGACAATTCCTTGGAAAGGAAGCACGACAATTCCTTGGAAAGGAAGCACGGATGGGTTTCAAGGACATTTTCTTCCACCTGCAACTAAATTAAATTAAATTTGACTTAACGTTAAAGTAAATACAGCAGGAATAATATGTGTACGTAAAAATAAGTTGCTGCAGGATCGAGTGGAAAAATACATGCTAAGAACTGATAGTTCACTGTATGGGGCAACGATTACATTATCTGTAGAAGAAAAACCTACATTCAGTGTGGTACATTTTCAGGAAGTGGTTTGCCAATCCCTGTCCAATCATGCTGTCCTCAAGTACTGCAGGCACAGAATGTTCCTGTGCCAGGTGTCCTGACGTGACGTTACAGTGATATTGTCAGCCTTGCTCATCCCCAGACACATCATACGTCCTCTTGCTGTCTTTCCGGGCAGTTACGCACAGGTCCTTTTTGTCCGTACCCTGGGCGGTTGCCTGGAGCAGAGGAACCAGGCTGATATAGTGACACAGGCAGTGGAACCACCTGACCTTTCCTGCTGCCAGGAGAGTGAGAAAGAGAGGTACAGATAGAGGAAGAGAGCGAAAGAAGGCGGTATAAAAGCAAAAATGTAATTCAAATAGATTTCCCGGTTTTGTCTGGCGTGAAAGGTCACTGTATTATAAGGGGGTCAGGGGTCAAGGGATACAAGTTTGGAGAGCAGCAAACCTTATGTTAGATTCTTTCCCTACTAGGGCTTTGTAGTTGTAACCAATATTATCAATGATAGACCATCTATAACCAGTGAGGAACATAAGGTATTTTGAAAACATCATGCAAATTCACAAATGAACTGCTGCCCTGGTGAATGGATTCTAATTGGCAACCATTGCAATCCCATCTTGGTCACAAAGGTTAACCGTATGGTTCTACTCTCCACCGTAGTTCTCACTGTAGCTACAGCGTAAGCTTTGAGTCATTCCGGCCGTGAAACAGGCATGTCGCGCCGTGTCACTTCTCTGACAAATGTGTCATGTCTCATACACATTTCACCTTTTGTTTTGGTTAGCTAGTGAGGGAGGGGACGGCCACAGGAGTCATATAACATAACGCTACGCTAGCGTGCTCGGTCACCAGCCTTGTCTTACGTATCGTCTCCAAGGTGGGCTTGCGTAAAAGACAGCAGCACTGTCAGGCATTGCTATTCTCACAAAATAGAAACTGCCAACAATTCTGGCATTGGCAAAATGCAGATGCGATGCATTGCTCTGCTTTACTCTACTGTGCCACTAGGGAGGTCCTTGTTAATGTTTATTTTGTCATATACTTGTTGTCAGGGTCAGTACAACCATATTCAATTATATTTCTACCATGGCCTGCTTGTCCATATTGTACTAAAAATTGCATCTGTCTACCAGGACGTCTTTGACACCAGCCATGACACCAACAAATAGTGCTACTTCGATTAAAAACGTCTATCAAAAGAGGTGTACAAAAATCTACAATTAAATGTTGTGACTACAGAGATGTGAAAAGGGGCATCCCTTCGAATGAGAGTCCCTTTATATTCCTGTTAACCATAACTTAATGTTTCCCTCTTATCACACGTGGCGTTGGTAGCATCTCGTCCATCTTGCTACTCCCAAGTGCGAAGTTAGTGTAAAAGGTTCCGATAACAACCTTTATGTTTAACTTATTTATGCCCACCCCAAAAACAGATCTGTAGAACATTTCCTGAACAGCAGTTTCACAGATAAAGAGAGAGAGATTTGTGTGTGTCGGCGAGTGCGTGAAGATAACAATGTTTTTGCCTCCAACCTGAAAGAGACTGTCGGGTCAACTCACAAAGCTTTGCGTTCTCTCCCTCTCTGTCTGTCTCTCTCTCTCTTTCTCCACTGTTGTGTTGTCTGATAAACAATGTTTCCTCAACTTCTCAGTACAACTGCCAACTAGGAATGGGCCTAACTTCCCTGCCAGCCGAGAAAGATCGAATGTCCTTGAAATAAACAAGTTAGACAAGCCAATAAACACAAACACCTTATTTTCCAGTCTCATGAGGAAAGAAAGAGGCAGTGACAAAGAAAAATAAACAGTCACAACCCGGAACAATTGAAAGGACAATCACAATAAATTCGGAAATTGGTCATTCATAAAATTCCTATTTAATTTATTTTCTTCTCTTTCTGTTAATATTAAAATAATGGTACCAAACAAATGCAAAAACATATCCATGTACCTACAATACATTTTAAGTATTGCTGAACTGAGTATAATTGGAATTAGAATTGAAGGGAGTTTTCAGTTCAACTGAGAATTGGTTTGAAAAGGAGGGGATTGTGATAGGAAGCATGTTTTGACATTAATGTGTAAAAGCACTTTTCCACGCTGCATGTGCTTGTTCTGTTCCCATGGGACCCTTCTGAAAGAGCCTGCAGCTGAATGAAGGATGAATTCACAATGTTTGCCAAACTTTCAGTTTGTTTTATGACCAATGCTTTAACATTCAACGATAAAATCATTCTCTGTCTGCCTATCGCTCCCCATATCTCGCTCTCCCTAACTCACTCTTTTTCTCTTCCTCCATCTGTGTGATTTGTATGTGCGATGGCAGTCTCTCCATCCTGTCTATCCTCACACTGAGGCTGAGCTGATTGGATTCTGTTTTATGTCCTGCCAGGCCTTTGCTGTGTGTGTGTGTGTGTGTGTGTGTGTATTTGTGCGCTCCATGGCCCCTCGCGTCACGTCTCTCCCTCCTGCTGCATTTGGCTCTGTCACTCAGCCCTGCTCTCCCTGATCAGAGGGGACAAGATGTTCAGTGTTTGTGTGTTTGTGTATGACACATGGGGCCGAACGTGGGTTCAACTCAGCCGTTACAAAACGTTTCACGGATACCAAACCCCCGTCGTACCTCCTTCACCGTCCAGCCATTTTATGGCAGATTAATCTAAACTACTTTCTCGGACGCCATGCTTCGAGACGGACCAAACGTGTGTCCGAAGTTGCCAGACTTCATGGACATTTTCAAATTGCTCTCTGTCCGTGTGACATCGCCCGGGCCTTTCTTACAGAGCTGTCTGATGTTATTTAATGGCCAAACGAATGGACGATTAGCCTGTGAAATCAGGTGCGGCTGAACAGCTGTCTGTTTGCGTTCTTTCCCACTCAAGTGGCCTGTCTGTCTCTTTCCACACACATCTCACCTAATGTTACTGCTCCCTTTTTTAGTTATCAGATACTGTAATTTGACAGAGAACATCATTTTATTTACAGCAGTGACGTAGGATAAATTATATTTGATTGTTTTAGTTCAGAATGACAGTTTGCCAGCTCACGGAGTCAATTATTTTCTAAATGTTTTTAACAGCCCTATTTTATTTTTGACAGATGTTGACAGACATGGGTTCAACCTCTTTTGGAGTTGCTCACCATTCCCCCCAATGATTGTTCCAAACATAACTGTTCATTTCAATGTCCCAAATGAATGTATAGACAGGCTGAGAGACAGATATGTGCCAGAAGGTTGTGTGCTGTAATGATTCAGATGAGCTATAGCTGCAGTGATAAGAACCTGCCGGCCCAGTTTGTTGCAGCTTGTTATTGCTGGCTGGTTTTAAGCTGATTTGGCGCCAAAATGTAGTTTAAATATTGTAAACATAAAAATGATGTCATCTGCCAGTTAGGACTATTTTGTCTGATGGATCAAAGCACATCTTCTTTACTGCTGAGTAACCAATGCATGCACCTCTGTCCCCTCTCCATTTCTCTCTCTTCCCTCTCTCTCGACTCTCTCCCTTATCTATCTCTCCCCTTTCTGCATCTCCCACTTGTCCCTCTATCTTTTAAATCTCTCTCCCATTTCCCCATTCACTTCTCTCACCCTTGTGCCTCACTCATTGTCACGCATCCTTGTTGAGGTTTACATACCGCTGGTAAAAATAGCATAAGCATTCGGGTACGCATTCGTTCAGTTGGATGTGAATGAGCGTAATCTTAGCATTCTAAACAGCAGTCGGCATGATTGCTAAACAGAGATCTAACCACCATATTGCAGCGTGCAGCGTGCAGCGGGCTCTGTTAGCGTGGGCGCGGGGGGCTGGATGTTTGGATGACAGTTTGAATTGGTGTGCTAGCTCTGGAATTGTTAAAATATGGAAAGGCAACGTGTCCCGGAGGAATAATTTGGGAACACCGGCCTATTTGCTCCGACGTATTTGTCATAAATTCATTGTGCACAGACATTGTTTATACCAAAACCTTGAAATGCAGTTCAATCCTGATTCCAAGTGTTAAGCAACTGATAGACCTATTTGGACAGAATGTTTTCTGTGTGGCAATCCTTTAAGAAGTGAGAAAGGAAAAGAAATAAAGATGTAGGTACAACAAGTGGACTGATACGTTATTCGGGTTTAAATTCTCAACATGGTGAGGCAGAGGGGGGCAGAGGGGTCTTCAGGAATTTCAGAGGACATTTCAGAATCCAAATCTCCTATATATTCATACCTAAAGCTGATGCAGGCATTACATTAAAGTTATGCAGAATTGTCCGTAAAGTACATAATGTTGTTTAACTTTTTTTTTGGTGTGTAATAAAAATATCCTTACAGTGGAAACAAATAATAGATGGGTGCGGGGTTATTACTTGTTTGGGTCACTGTAATTTCATTTATGAACCAATTTAAATAAATGTTTCAAAACAAGATCTTGAGAAATTATCATTGATGTTATTGCTAGAGATTGCATTGTTTCTTTCGCTAATGAATATAAAAAAATACAATAAATGCCAGTAAATTGTTAGCAGTTATGAATTCTCGTTCCCACACACTTTCTCCCCAAATTAATTATCTGGAAAAAAGTTAGCTTTTATGTCGCATTTTGCAACAGTGGTTTCGAATTGTGAGCACTTGATCTACTGAAGACCTGTCGAGAGAGAGGGAAGAGAGAGAAATAGAGAGGGGACAGAGGTGCATATCTTAGTTGTTTGATTAGCAGAGAATAAGCAAAACGGGTATAATCACAGTCTTTAGACCTACATTAAAACAAGTCAACTTCAACAAAACACTGTAGTTTCAGAGAACTTTGACAGGAATAAGTTGTGACAAATATAATAATTCAAGTCTCTATTTCTCCAGTCATATAATCCTGCCATATCGCTGGTATTTCAGGTTTTAATGGGAATACTGGGAAGTCCTTTAATTCTTGAATTTTGCGAATTGATAGATTCTGAACAATAACAAAAAATGTGGATGGTATTTTGGTGAATATATATGTGCCTCGGTGGATGTAACAAAATCCTTGCCCATACTTTGAAGATACATTTTGAGTGCCTCTTCCCACTGTCCTGTGGTAGTGGGTAGCACATGTACTTTGACTGTGTGCTTGCTGAGATTTATTTTTCTCTCGCTTGTTCTCTCTTGGGACGCATGATGCCTTGTGTTAAGGTCAGGGTCTTTGCTTTATGTCACACATACATCTTTAATAGCTGCCATCCACAGCTTTTTTCCCCTCTTCTTTCAGTCGCTCCATCTTTTCCTCTTGCTCTGCTTACTGAAGGTGCAGGCTCGCTGAGAAGATTGGATTTGAAATCTGTCGTGAATATTTCACAACCTGAACAGGCTTTTATAACACCACTCTATTCTCGCTGCAAAGGATATTCCGTGTGGTGTGTGTGTGTGTGTGTGTGTGTGTGTGTGTGTGTGTGTGTGTGTGTGTAAAAGAGAGTAACCAGGTCCCTAGCAAGTCTTCTTTTCTATCCAACACCTCAAATAAAAGAAAATCCATTTTAAATGGAGTTGTGAGACCCGTTGTGTGCTGCCATCTTTTACCTTGTGGCCTCACTTCAACCAGAGTCATAGATCTGTACCCCTGTAACAAGAAGTTTCACTGCTGCTGAAGGCTGATTCTTGGGTCCATTTATCAGTGTGACATTGATCAAAACACTCAGTAGTAAACAGTCTGGGTGATATGCAGGGCTTTACATACCTGAATGGCCTTAGTGTTCCGAACCACTTCGTCATCTTCACTCTTCCTCCTCCCTCCCTCCTCTCTCCCTCAGCTCATTGTTCTTTCTGTCAGCCTTCCTTTATCATTGTTTCATCCTGCTTTCCTTTCTCTCTTCCATTAACGTTAGTTACTTAAAACTCCCTTGTGCCATCTACGTTGCCTGTCCCTGCATTGGATTGATTTGGTTGCTCCGAAGCCAATCAATCATTCGGATTGATCAGACATGGCGAGTAGGAATGGATAGGGCCAGGCAACCTGTCATGTCACAGTGTAGTCCGGTAAAGACGAAATGGTAAGAAGTTGCCTGATAATTGTTAATCAGTATGTTTTGAGTGTCTTGACCACGTCATGCAGAATCAGTATTCGCCAGTTATCCTCATTGAAGATTCCAATCTAAGACTGTCAATTACAAAATCCATGATCTGTCTCCACCTTTTGTTCCAGGATGTCATTCGACAGAGGATTGTCTTTTCCCAGGAGGGGTGGTTCTGTGTAGGGTTTCTCTAATATGTTCAGGATGGTCATTGGGCCAATGAGCCGGTCAAACTGGAAGAATGTCCTGTTATCTTTGGTTGTGCTCTTTGTGCTTATGGACCACATATTACAACCTCTATTTCAGCAGTGACAAAATTGCTTCAATGAGTCGGTTTGAGTCTGTCATGAGGGTTGAGTCTGTCCTAAGGCTTGAGTCTGTCCTGAGGTTTGAGTCTGTCCTGAGGGTTGAGTCTGTCCTAAGGGTTGAGTCTGTCCTGAGGGTTGAGTCTGTCCTGAGGGTTGAGTCTGCTCTAAGGCTTGAGTCTTTCCTGAGGTTTGAGTCTGTCATGAGGGTTGAGTCTGTCCTAAGGGTTGAGTCTGTCCTGAGGTTTGAGTCTGTCCTGAGGGTTGAGTCTGTCCTGAGGTTTGAGTCTGTCCTGGCATTTATTTTATTTCACATCCTTCAATTGAATATCAAATAATCCTTATGGGGAGAGAAAAATTGCTAGAATATGTGTCTGAATGCAAAACACTACATGTCTACTATGATTTAAACATGTTGGCTCATCTAAGCTCCAGAGATTATATGACGTGGTCAGAGCAGAGAATCAGAGGCAAAATGGATTATGACTTAATAGTTTGTTTCAGTAAGAGCTCCCTCTGGTTTCACAGGACGAGTGCCCGCGGCCAACAGTGCATGGACTAGGAAACGTGCTACGTGGCTAAGCTTTGACCTTGACCATGTCAGGAATTGAGAATGAAAGGGACTTTTTGTGTTGCACAGGGAGCATTGTGATAATTGGAACTGAATGGATGTCTTTGGAGCAGGGGTATTCAAATCTAACCCTGTGAGGTCCAGTGCCTGCTGGTTTTCTGTTCTACCTAACCATTAATTGCTCCCACCTGGTGTCCAAGGTAAAAAATAAGTGGCTGATTAGAAAGTTGCAATGAAATAGAATGGAACTGGCTTCAAGGTCCAGATTTGAATGCTATGGCCCTACAGAAAGATGGATAATCTGTGCAGCATGGAAAAACTATATTTTACTCAGTTCTTTACAGAGAGCTTTGTGAATGAATCATGGCCATGCGCACGCACACACACAGACACACACACACACACATGCACACGCACGCGCACACACACAAACACACACACATAGGTGTGTTAACATTACGGGAGTCTGATACTTGAGTTAACGGCTAGAAAACAATCTGTCACGTAATCAAGTTTATGTACATACCAAGTTAATTGATCATCATGGCCGTCTGATTGAACGCTTGTGTTGATCCCTAATTACTGATTTGGTTGTTGCATTATGGTAATAAATCAAAGTGGAAATACTGGAGCCATATCCAGCCTGGCTGCTTGCAGCAGGGTTCGGAGCTGCCCTCAGAGTGGAGCAGGTGAGGTTGTCTTATGTTGGTCTGTGCTTAGGTTTTGGTGGTGTGGTGCAATATGTTTTATGGCTTGGAGGTTATGTGTACGGTGAGAGTCTCGTGGCGTGGTGTTGCAGGAGGACACTCGCCAAGTATTGCACGGACCCATGTTAGACCACACATGGGAATGTTTCTACCGTGTGTCTGTGTTTCAGTATGTGTGTATCATATGAATGTATGCAATATGAATAGAATGAATATACAGTATTAGCTGCTGTGTGTATGTATACCGGATTTATATATACAATATATGTATGTGTATGTGTTAGATCTGTCTTTGTCACTGTGTGAATTTGTGTGTGTGTGTTTTACTAAAGTCAAGCGTCTGACGTCTGTGAATAACTGCATGCTGATCCAGCTCAGATTGTGAGTGTGACAGCTGTTTGGATTTGGCTTTTTGTCACTGGCAGCTTGCCGTAGCCATTCATCTGTGCTTGCTTACTTTCTCTCTCTTTCTATTTTTTTTGTTCTCTCTCCCTCGCCCTCACTTTCCATCTTTCTCCCTCCTTTTTTCTCACCCTCACTCTTCCCCCACTTCGTCCCCCTTGTTCAATCTTCCTCTTTATCCAAGTTCTACCCTTTTATCAAAGCACACATCCCAACTGCAACAAGCACCCATCCATGCCCATCCCTCACCTGTCTCTGACCCCCTTTACGGACCCACCTGGAACCCAGAGACCACACTAACCCACCCCCCCCTCCCCCCAAAAGACACATACCTGTCTGTCACTTGCAGGGTAATCTCACCGTGTCACTTCAGTATTTTGATGTTTGTCCGGGGAGACTAATGTGCAAACATCTATTGGTGAAGTGATGGAATGACCAGTACTGGGAAGATGCGTGTGGCCTCTGAATAAGGTCATTTTGTCAGTTAAGCTAACTGATTAGATATACATTCCTAATTGTTAAGGTAAGGTTAAGTCTTGAAGTGAAACAAACTATTTTTGTTAGTCTCTAAACAGATTTTTTGTAGATTTTACCCCGGTCTTGTAAATCGATTGCTTAACCATCCGTTCACCTTTCCCATCCACAAGTCTGTTTCATGGGCATTCAAATCTGGACTTCAAAGCCAGGTCCACAATTCCTTTTAATCAGGGACTTATTTAGACCTGGGGCCCCTGGGGTTCCTTGATCTTTATCCAGGAAAGAGACACAATATTAACAAAGTGGCCTCATTGGTGTTAGTATATTGTACTATTCACTGGGATGAGACAAACCTTACAGAATCTGGCAAAATCCAGATGTTTGGAGCAAAATATTTTTGCCGTACACCAACACAAGTACAGTATAATATTATAATACAATGAATACAGCCCTGTTTCCAAAACAGTTTGGACCCTATGTACAATGAAATGAATAACAGAATGCAATGATGTGCAAATCATTTAAACCTATATTCAGTAGACAATATCAAATGTGGAAACGGATACATTATATTTTTGCATGAAAGATATATGCGCTCTTTGAATTTGATGCCAGCAACAAGTTTAAAAAAAGCTGAGATTGGTGCAACAAACGGCTGGACAAGTTGTGTTATGCTAAAAAAACATAAATAGTTAGGTGAATTGGCAACCGGTCAGTAACAAGATTGGGTACAAAAAGAGCCTCCCTAAGAGGATGAGTCTTTTAGATGTTGAGATGGGGAGGGGTTCACCACTCAGTGAAAGACAGCACAGGCAAATAGTGACACAATAAAAAAATAAAACTTAGCAACCTAAAATTACAAAGAATTTGGGGATCTCATCTATCACACATAATATCATTCATTAAAAGATTCAGAGAATTTGTAGAAATCTCTGTACACAAGGGACATGGCTGAAAACCAATATTGGATGAGTTCACAGATGTGCAAGTCTGTGCCTTCATAGACTGGCACATTTGTGAAGGCACCATTAATGCTGAACAATATATACAGGTTTTTGAGCAACATGCCTATTTCAGAGAAGGCCTTGCTCACTGTAGTTAAGCAAGACAATGCCAAATCACATTCTGCACGTATTACAACAGCATGGCTCTATAGTAAAAGAGTCTGGGGGCTCAACTTGCCTGCCTGCAGTCCTGGCCCGTCCTCCATTGAAAATATTTGGTGCATTCTGAAACGAAAAATACTGAAAAGGAGACCCCAGCTGAAATCTTGTATCAAGCAAGAATGGGAGTGCATTTCACTTTCACAACTACAGCAATTGGTCTCCTCAGTTCCCAAACACTTACAGAGTATTGTTACAAGAATAAGTGATGCAACACAGTGGTTAACATGCCCCTGTCCCAAAAAATGTTAAACCTGTTGCTGGCATCAAATTCTAAATGGTCATGTATTTTACCAAAAGCAATAGCATTTCTCAGTTTCAACATTTGACATGTTGTCTTTATTTTATTTTCCATTAAATATAGGGATGAATGATTGAATTCTGTTTTTATTTGCATTTTACACAATGTTCCAACTTTTTTTTGGAAACAGGGTGGCAGACTAACTCCCCAGAAACGCCAGGGTAGTGTGGTCACTGCTTTAAGTCGTTCACAGGAACGGTCTCTGCCACAGCGTTCCATATATAGACTATTCTCTCCGCTCCGCATTAATTGAGACTGAAGTATGCATATTTCTGCAGAACCGGTCGGTTACTGGCCTGTGTCCTTGTGTTCAGCCTGACTTACTGATTAATTAACGACTGCTGAGGTAGCGGATAAGCAGCAGAATAGGGAGGAGGAAAAGGTGAAGGAGAACGTGGGGAGGAGGAGTGAAGGTGGGAGGAAAAGGAGGTGAAAAGGAAAGGGAACAGAAGGGAGCATTTACCGTAATTTCCTACAATTCCAGTAGTTCAGAGTGGACAGAAGGGCTGTGGCGATTCCAGTGATGCCATTTTTTTTTCCACAGTAAAAATGAAAACACGAAGCAGACCGAACCCTTTTGTTCTCTAAAAACCCAGGGAGTGCTGTATTGTGTGTGGAATTAAATAAAGTATGACTCTGGATGACAACAAAACAACTGAAATCCTCTTTGAGTTTTTGTGTACTGTAACTACACTAAGCAAATTGTAAACTGGGGAACCACATCACAAAAAGCGTTTTTCACCCTTTTTGTCTTCCCCTGCAATAAACCACCGTGGTGACTCTAGTGGTTGTTTGCTTCTCTGTCAGTTGACACTGCAGAAACTGAGTTGTCTAAGTGGTTGTTGGGATGCGGGCAGAATGTCACAATGACATTAGAAAGGTCAGAGAAGTGCTTTGTGAATATATCTGTACCAATACAAAGCTGTAAGGGCAAGAGAGGGAATCGTAGCTCTGCCGCGACACTGCTTTCGCGCTCATAATTCACAAACCAATATGTTACAATAAATCCGCAGAACACCCAGCATGTTGTTGGCACCACTGTTGCTGAATGGAACAATCTCTTTGCACAGCATTCAATACTAAGACAGTACTCTCCATAACAAATGGAGTTAGTCTGTAACTTGTGTGGAATTAGTCTGTAACGTGTCTACGTTTATGGGAATGAGTCTGTAACTGGTCTGTGTTCTCGTGTTCAGACCGATGAACTGATTATGCAGTGAAGTGCTGCCATGACAAGGGCCTCTGTAGTGTCGGATGACTCTGGGGTGACTCTCTGCATACCACAAAGAGTTCAGAGGTTTGACCTCTAAAATGTACCCGTGGCTTGTAGGACCTCCTTATCACTCAAACACTCTAAAGGAGGAAAGATATATTTGGATATTAACTTCATTAATAGGAATTATGTTTAGTTCTGTTTGCAACAGCAGAAGCATAAAAGTGGTTAATGTTTTACACTGTGGGAGGGGAGGGAAATCATTACAGAGATTGTTCTCTCTCCGTCGGCAAGGGAAACTGCTGTGTGACAATGTGGAGGCAGCAGGGAAACAGCAGGGAGGCCTGAATGCATGCGCGCACACACACACACACACAGACACACACACACAGAAAGCGAAAGAGAGAAGCACATTCAAAGAATTTCACTTACAAAATAGTACACATACCTGAATGTACACATACACACACACCCACACACAAATGTACGAAGATACAAACAGTGAAACTTACTGACACACACGTACACACAGTGAAAGACCCACACAATGCATTCCTGCAGCATTGCAGAGTGCCAAGGAAACTTGAGCCTTTGAAACACGTCGCTGCACGTGCCACGCATACGAACATCAAGAGCTCATGACTCTCTCCTCCTTTAATGCCGCTACAACAGTTTAGCCCAAACCACTAGGGAGCCCAGATTAGATGCCAGTCTGAAGGGTAACTACTGTCGCTAACCGACCGCGTCCTTCCTGACCGCCCCTCCGACCGCAGGCGCGCGCACGGCAGCTCTCATGCGGCATGGACACGAGCGCGTATGAGACTGGCCTCGACGTCGGATGCCGTTTAGAGTCGCCAAGGATGTTAGTGGTCATGGTTGATCACGACCCGTGAACAGGATTTACCTGGACACCGTTATTACATTCTAACGGTAACGTAACGCAGGCCGGCTACGCTAGTCAGTGTCCTGCCAATGATGAATAGAGAGGGGTGGAGACTGGGAGAGAAAGAAAACAGTGAAGAGCGATAGGAAGAGGGAAAATGAGAGGGCGAGAGGAGATACAGGAATTTGAAAGAGAAGAGAAAGAGAGAGTGGGGTGAATGCCAGGCAGCAGTCAAGGCCTGTCACTGCCACGTCAGTCACACTGATACCTGGAACCACTCAATCTCCTTATCCAATAGCTGCTGGAGGGAGATGGGGGGGGAGTGGCTCTGGGGACGGATGATGCAGGGAGAGTGGCTCTGGGGACGGATGATGGAGGGTAAGTGGTGCTGGGGGCGGATGATGCATGTGGACAAAGGGCGGATCATACGGATGGATGGGGCCAGGTGGAGAGGGATTAGAGGTGGACAGAGGGATGAAAGAGGTAGAGGCATGGTGGAAGGGAAGGGAGAGAGGAGTCATACACACACACACACACACGCAAACCGTGTGTGCTCCTGTGTTAGTTCATAGTGTTAGAATTTAGCTGTTACGTATTGTGATTAAATAATAGAGAACCTTTACAAAGGGAGAAAATGAATTCAGTGTTCATTGGAGTAATGCAGCAGAGTTGTCCTTTTAGATGAATGTTCCAAAATGTTCTCACTGTAAAGATGGTTCCTAGGAGTTGTATACTTTGAAGGCCGTTGTCTGTCTACGACAGATCAAATATCCACAAGAACCCCCATGCTAAAGTATATTTGTGAACATTACACATTCCTGAGGTGTGACCTACAGTTTGACCTACAAAGATATAATCTAAACAAAGATGTTTCTGTTCTGCATCTAATTCCACAGTAGCCAAATGGCAACAGGAAACGCACTCTCCCTGTTGTACACAGCACAGCTACAGCACAGCCTTCCTGTGCTGGTCTATCTCATTACATAGAACTGTACAGCGAAATCCCTTCTCTCCCTCTGTGAGAAGGGAACAGCAGAAAATGGAGATTTGATTCTAAATAAAAACAAACGAAAAAAACGAAGGAACTCTCCTGGAAAGAAAAGAAACCCAAAGCTTGGGTAGGATGTATTTTTACCCCAAAGTTCAAAGACACCTGCTGAGTGCTACGGCGCCTAGGCTTTATCTGGCCATCCATTATTCATACAGAAGCTCCATTTAAAAACAAGTCCTAAAAAATATGTATCCCTACCAAGATACTTTCTGTCTGCCACACAGGCTGTTTAAGTGCAGTGGAAATTCAGAGCTGCTCTGGAGATGTACAGTATTGCAAATGGGATTTTTTGGGGTGGAGATGGGGGTGCAGTGTGCATAAATAGTGTGGCTTGAGATTTTGAGGTTGAATGCCCAGACGATTAAACGTCTGCGAGCGTTGAACAAGCAAGTGCTCTGCTCTCAGCCCCACCTCCCTTCACCCCCAAACACACACACACACACACACAGAAAATATCACTAACAGCACAGTGAGTTCAGGTTCTCCTTATCTCTGCTCATTTTTTCCTTGTCTATGAGGTTTGGGGAATTAGTTAGATTTGGCAATCTTGCTTTGATGATGATGCGGTACAGCTCAACCTAGCTCTACAGTGGACTGTTTTTACTGCAGATCTGTATTCGCTGCAAAGCCCTGTTTCCTCGCCCTCAGGGGGAATATCTCCAGTTGCAGTGCTTGTTTGCAGCACTGCATATGTTTGACCGAATGTTCAGATTTTGTGCTCAATGACTCCCAAGTTTACCGCCTCATCCAACTTGGGACTGAGATGATCTTAATCCTGATCCCTCTGGCTATGATCACAGACATTGTCCAATCAGAGGAAATGCTATCGCTCCAAAACATGGCATTAATGCTAAGATATTAACAGGTAATTTGGCCAATTTGTTTGCAGATTTGATCCAATCTTGTTTTAATTCTAGACAGTAATGACAGAGTTAATTCTTATTATATACAGTGTGTTTGGTAAGTGTTCAGAGTCCTTCACTTTCTACACATTTAGTTTTGTTGTTGATTTATTTCATAATTGATGAAATTATAAAAAATAGCAATTAATCATATTGACAGTGAAAAGCTTTTGGGGGGAATTTGTGTTTGCATTGAAATGAAATCCATGTACATACTGTAAATATTTAGAAAAAAATCATGTTTTGGAGTGATTGCTTTTCCTCTTTGACAATTTCTGTGATCAAAGCCTGAGGGAAAGTGCATATATCTGTGATCGTAGTCTGGGTGAAGTGCATATGTCTGTTATCATGGCTAGGGGGGGATGTGCAGACCTCTGCGATCATAGAAAGGGGGACGTGCAGATGTCTGTGATCACAGCCAGGGGGATGTGCAGATGTCTCTGTTAACAGCTTCGGTGGATGTGCATACAAATGCCCATTACGGACTATATGCTTTACCTGCTTTATCACTTTTATAGTATTTTTACTCTGTAGCACCTGTTTTTCTTTTTTCTTTTAGTCCATGTTCTACCATAGGTTGATAACAATGGGTTATTGATGATTTCTCAATCAAATTGCCTGCTATCTATTTTCACTTATTAAAGCCGCTACTTTACTCTAGGGAGTAACACTGGGATGGTCCTACCGTTACCCAGGGCAGGATCAGTTGGTCGTATGAACCGCTATCCATTAGCTACGGAAAGATCAGTATAAAGTTAAGATACATAACATCCAGGCGGTTAAATATGAATTGTTTTTTTATATATCTATCAAACATTGTTTTACAGTTTCCACAGCCTGGCTGTTGTTGCCAGCCAGCAAGCAGTGGCTATCAAATCGTCATAAGGCATCCCTCAGCCATGACCCCGCCTACTCGACTCAAAGAGAAGGGAATCTTGGGAGTTGCAGGAATTGACTCAAACAGGCAGTTGGGAACATCCGGACTGATTGTGAGAATCAAAGCTAGATTCAACATTGTAGGTTCAAACATTGAATTTACAGAATTTGAGAGTATTAAAACCACTGGATCAAAAAATATACATCATTTTACTTTTTATTTTCATACTTTAATAGAGGATGTCATAGATTTGAGCAGTCAATATGTTGTACCCCATGAAGTATGTTCCATGATTTTAATGGACATCATACAGGACAGTAATAATTGCACACACACCTTTTCACTCTTTTGCTGTCTCTTATACTCATGTGACAAAGAACCCAATAATGGGTTTACTCCCCAATCGTTGAAATCTACTGAAGAGCTCTGAAGACGAAGAACCAATCAGACCACGGGGTTCAGTCAAGACCAACCCAATCAGGCTTTTCTGTTCCTGTGATCTTCAAACGGAACGAAGACAAATGACTGCTCCAAGGATATGTCTGTCGAGTGGCTCGCTATGAATCCTGGGAGGAGGGAAAGCTTGGCCAAGTCCATCATCATTTGGGTTGATGTAGATCTGAAAGACTAGGGAGGCTCAGCAGCTTAAATACATGGACAGCTGTGACAATGGAGTTCACACTTAGTCATTTTCACTCAACAATGTAGACTGATCTATTAACGTCTTATCAAGGGAACAGTAGGAAATCAAATGAACTCTTCGTTTTGTATTCACACTGATAGGAACTTGCAGTTGGTGTTTTTATTCATGATAAATTTGTGTTTTTTTTACCAGAGGACAGGACATCTATGTATTGGCATTTATTGATGGGCAACTTTGTTACTTGATGTGGTTTGATGTGACACTCATTGGACCTGAGGTATCCAGCTGTGTTGTCTAGACTGCATCTACAGTTTGTTTGGTTTGTCAGTTCCAGACATTTGATAGGAGACTCTGTCAGTTACAGCAGGGTGGATGGTCCAATATGGTGCTTTGACAGGCCTTATCAGGCTGACTCTATCCCCAGAGGGGGGGTAGAAAGAGAGGAAGGATACCAGTGGGAGATAGAAACTGAAGAGCACAACATTTGAGATAAGCTGAGAGAAGGAACAGGGCAAGTGAAAGAGGGGCCACCAGCAGAGGAGAGAAGGAGAATAAATGAGCAAGAGAAAGAGACCTATGGTCCCACTGTAACAGCAGTGTGATGAGAAACAAAAATACACCCTTTCCATGCTGACAATCTAGTACCCACAACACAACACTGACATTCCCACAGTCCCCCACAACAACACACCACTGACAGTCCCATAGTACGCAGCAACAACACATCACTGACAGTCCCAGAGCCCCAACAACACATCACTGACAGTCCCACAGTACCCCACAACAACACAACACTGACAGTCCCAGAGCCCCAACGACACAACGCTGACAGTCCCACAGTACACTACAACAACACAACACTGACAGTCCCACAGTACCCCACAACAACACAACACTGACAGTCCCACAGTACCCCACAACAACACAACACTGACAGTCCCACAGTACCGCACAACAACACAACACTGACAGTCCCAGAGCCCCAACAACACAACACTGTCAGTCCCACATTACCCCACAACAACACAACACTGACAGTCCCACAGTACCCCACAACTACACAACACTGATAGTCCCAGAGCCCCAACAACACAACACTGACAGTCCCAGAGCCCCAACGACACAACACTGACAGTCCCACAGTACACTACAACAACACAACACTGACAGTCCCACAGTACCCCACAACAACACAACACTGACAGTCCCACAGTACCCCACAACAATAAAACACTGACAGTCCCAGACCTAAGTGCAGTACAGTGCCCATGGCAGGGGATTTACAAGCATCCTTTTCTAAAAGTCAACTCACCCATATGGTTGTACACACACACACACACACACACACACACACACACAATCATGAGTCTTTACACACACATACATGCATACAAGAACTGGAGTCAATTGTATAATTTCATTTCTAATGCAATTCTCTCTCCCTGTAAATTCCATTTACTTAAATTCTAGCTCAGTCTTTAAATTCAGAGATAATTAAATGTCTCTGAATTCCAGTTTTAGATACATACAGAATTTCCACTTCAATATAATAACAATTCAACAATTTCATCAATCAAACACTGTGTAGACAGTCTAAGCGTGCTGTAAATATAAGAATGCATTTAGAAGCAAATGCTATGGTACACACACACACACACACACACACACACACTTCACGTGGCTCCTGTGAAGACAGTCTAGGCCTACTTAGCCTGTAGCTGCATGACCGTCTCCAATGTCTGTGTGTCGCTGTCGTTCCCCAGAGTTGTCCTTTCGTGTGTCCTCATAAAAACTCCTTTGATTGGTTTTGCAACAATGTGTCTGTCTGCTTCTTAATACTGACCACTGAAGTGCACTGTGTCTGTGTAGTGTCCGCTTCTCTCTTCTGTGATTCTGCTGTCTACTGGAAAGCATCCGCAGACAGACAGGCAGGCAGACAGGCAGACAGACAGACAGACAGGCAGACAGACAGGCAGGCAGACAGACAGGCAAGCAGACAGACAGGCAAGCAGACAGACAGCCTTTTGTTCTTCTGACCCTGCACACACCTCGTATCAGCAGATACACACAGAGAGTTCACACAGGGGTCGAGCCCTCCCCACTACAACCGAGCCTGCCTGCCTGGAGAAGAGGTTAAAGGTCAGCCAGCAGGAAGCAGAACCCTCACTCTGCCGTTTTCTCCTCCTTTCTGCAGCGACGACCTTCCTCCAGACTCACCCTCAAGGGAGGAGGGAGAGAGAGAGGGAGAGGGGGAACCCCAGTCCCAGACCGAACCCCAGCAAGCTGAGCCCCAAGCCCAGCCCGAACCTGAACCCCAGTCACAGCCCATGCCTGAAGTCCCAAGCATTGGGGAAGCACAGCAGGAAGTCCCTCAGACGGCTTCCCCCTCACCTAGTAATGGGGATCCCGAGCAGAAGGAGGGGGAGCGAGGACAGGAGGAGCAGGAGGAGAGAATGCAGGAGGAGGTGGTGGAGCCGCGGGAGCAGCGGCATGAGGGAGAGGAGGAGGAGGGGGCAGGGGCCCGGGGGGGAGCGACTGGGAGGAGGGCCAGCCTCCATCACACGGCCTCACCCATGAGGGTACAGCGCAACGGGGCCTGTTCTCACTCCACTACCTCCGACTACGAGCTCTCGCTCGACCTCAAAAATAAGCAGGTAGGGTGTGTCTGAGTGTGTGTTGGGGGCGGGGCACCAGACGGGGGCGGGGGTGGACAGAGGACCTCGGCTTCGTTTGTCCTGTTTGTCTTGTGGTCTTTGTGGTCATTTGTTCAGGTTCTGTCTGAGGTCAAGGCTGTTTGTTCCGTCCGTTGAGGCATTCGTTGTTTTTGATGTGCCTGAGAAGTTTGCTATTGCTGCTTTTTTGCCAATTGGCCTCGGCTGGACTTTGATCATCCCTGTATGATGGGTTTTCCTGGGTTTTTAAGGTATTTTGTATTAAGTCTAGTTGTCTTTTTCCATTAACATGAATCATCTCCATCTCCATTGTCATCAACACTCATATTAGACAAACACTGGTTTTGTCTTTTGAAGGGATGTGGAGCTCTGACCTTTCACTGTCTTTTGTTCTCACAGCATCTTTTGCCGCTGTATGGTGACCAGGTGGAACGCTGTTTGTGGCGTGCATTGAGGGTCTAAGTGCCTGTCTGTGGGTGTGTGTGTGTGTGTGTGTGTTTGAGGGGTTGTCCAAGGGGAACATTTTGTTTATTCCCCGACTCATTTTATTTTTCGCACAATCGCAAAGTTCTCTCTTGTGTAGAGGATGCATCGTCATGGAAACAGGAGGACATAATCTCCCGTTTGTTTTATTGCTTGCATGAACTAAACCAATTACTTCTCTCCTGATCTGTTTGACTCGTGTTGTTTTCACGTTAATGTGTCCAGAGCTATCATGTCTTGACTACACTGTCCATGTAAGCGTTCGCCAGGGAGTCATTTATTTGTGACGGCTATGCTGATCCATCTCTGTGTTCCGTCGTGACTCATTTACAATGTATAAGTCTGCCTGTGTGGGTCCTGCTCGCATGTCGGGTCTAGAAAATGCTCCATAATGTTGGGCTTTTATTGTTAGGGGCAAATTCAGAGGTCTTTAGACTTGCTCCTGGACAGCTACTGCCCTGGTTTATTTCACTGCAGCCCCAATTGAGCACCCATGATTCTAATAAACAGACAGTTAATAGGTTAGTTGAGCTGTGTGTACTTAGGGTCGGAGTGGAAACAACCAAGATTATAACTTTCCAGGAGAGTTGGAGACCCGTTAATATGCACACCCAGACAAACATTACTGCCGTAGTGACTGTTGTAATAATATGCCTTGGCTGTATCTCAGCCTCTTAGGTGAAATAGAATATACACTGAACACAGATTAGCTGTGCTCCTCAAATTCCTGTGTGCTCCTAATTTCCCGCGCAGGAGCTCTTTCGGCAACGTGCGTTGTTACCGTCCTACTCATCAGAGGCTTTGGACTCATCAGTTGCATTTACATTACGGTCATTCCAGCAGACACTGTAATCCAGAGCCGTTCACAGTAGTGCGTGCATGTTCATACTCTTTAATCGGACACTAATCTGCTTGGGAGGCGCCATGACCCTTCAGCGCCCATTCTCATCCCGTCCCCTGACCGTCTACCAGGTAAGGCCAGCTTTCCATTTCCAGCACTCGCCCAGGTCATCCGTCAAAAGAGACAGGGAGACAAATAGAAGCTTGAAAAAAAAGTATTACATTTTGCAGCTTAAAGCTCTCAAGACCTGCGTATTGTGGAAATGCCGAATCCCTGACTGTCTTCATCCCTCCCTCAACCATACTGTCAACCCCTATCTTCTGCATTGTTTCTCAAACAACCCAGCCCCCCTTCCCAAACACACAGAATTATTTTAGCATATTTAGAACTGAAATGAAAGATTCTGTCCTTTACTGTTTTACTGTCCCTGTCTGTGTCTAATGGTTTGTGTTACATTGAACTTCGGTTGAGATAAAAAGGCCAGATTAGTTCCCATCAAGGATTAATGCCTACCATGGGTCTCTGTCTACATTGGCCATACGTTAATTTTTTTAGTATCATGGGTGTGCTCATGAACAGGCTGGAACGCCAAACTTTGCCACTCCAATATGATTCAAACGTTTTTTTCCGAGCAAATATATGAAAACATGTTCAGGTTTGAGGTACTGATTCAGTACCATAATCAAAGTTCCTGTTATTTAAACCAACATTTCTCAAGGACAGAATTAACGGGACTATTTTGAAATGACTTTCTGACAACATGCAGCAAGAAGCATACACTACCTTTGGTCTTATTTCATTGGTCGTATCAATTGCTTCTGTTGATAAGCTAGTTGACAAAGGCTGGGTGATGAAGGCTCACATTTAGCGAATTCCCATCATTTTCTCCTGGTACCATAATTACCTTTTTGTTGAGTACTGCAGATCCCAGTTTGAGAAAGCATTGGATTTGAGCCCCATGAATCAAACGCCATTTATCTCTGTTTCTCAGCAGTCGGCTGAGGGATGCTAGCAGACAACCTGTTTCCTCATAAGCACTCTCTAAACCAGTCAGACTGGGGTGTATTCATGACTAATACATCACATGATGCCATTATGGAAATGCAAGCTAGGTAATCTGCATCACCACAACATTTCAATGCAGGCCTTTTGTTAGGGTGAGGTGGGGAGGTGAGGGGGGATGAGATGTCTCTGCATCTGTAAGTTTAATATGTTCACCTGTGCATCTTCAAACTGCTGATGCTTGAAAATGGATGGATTCGTACATTTGATGACACTGTCGTCTGGGTGTGCTGAGAGCAGTAAAAACTGATCTTATCCAGTCTTCAGTACTCTGCTCCCTGACAGTTTGCGGTCTTGAGATTACATTTTTTAAGAAACCTGTCAAGTTTGTTTTTTATCGTCTGCTAGCTTTTTCCATCGGTTGAACTTTGACTATTTATGCTGCCCTATTGAGAAGTAAATGTAGACTCTCCAACTGCTCCTCAGAAGAAAGGTTAATAGACCGTATTCCAAGGGTTTGAAGCCTACTCTCAATAACTCAGGATTTGCTTGACCTTTTGTACCGGATTTATATTGTTGGCACTCAAAGCCATCCTCATTCCACAATAGACTGAATACAATGAACTGACAAACATCACTGACATGAATTAAAATAGATCAGGTGTGTTCGGCTAATAAGTGACATGAATGTGTGTGTGTGTGTGTGTTAATTTTTCTGTATACCTTTATTCTGACATTTAGTGAGATGAAATGATTCAGTTGTGTGACAGATGGTAAATGCCATTGCGTCCTTGGGGACTTAGCACCCAGATGAATGCAGTCAGGGGTGAGCCAACGATAGCACCCGTGGCTCATTTTTCTGAGAAGGGAGATCAGATAATCCAGAACAAAAAGAAATTCTCATGAAAAAATAGGAAAAAAAGAATGTGCTCTGTAGACAGTCTGACATTTAATATTGGAACCCAGTTTTATTCATAGCATAAACATTTCATCCCCAAAACACTCTGCATGCCCCATTTCTGTAAGCCTTGGGGTATTAATATTTCAGTTCCTAAGAGGCAGAGTCCCTCTCTCATCCTTTCAAATCCTTTTTTACTATAACCTCTACAAGCTAGGTCACCCAGTATTGTTTTGCTGTTAAACCACATCATAACTCCAAACTAACATTTCACTAGTTAGATTGGAGTACTTTCAGATTTTCCGTTAAAAAGTTTTTGAAAAGTGTATCCTTTCCATCTGTCTTAAGTACAAACAAATATTTACACTGGTGCGGACTACACTGATTAGAGTATTTTGGGCTGTCTTTATAAATGTTTTATAGAACTTTTCATCTTTGGCCAAATCTTCGTGTAAAGTATCTTGGTATGTCCTTTCATCTCTCATCTCAATATCATGCACTCCACTTATACCCTCTCTGTACCTCTGTCCCCCCATCAGACCGTCCGGGGGTACCATTTTTTCCTGAATGTATTCCCCGTTGTTTTCCGGTGACTTGCGGGAACCTCAGGTCAGGACGAACACTGATCCACCTGTCAAACGCGTGGCTTAGGAGCTGGCGTTCCGGGCGGGACAGCGCAGTGTCACCGTCGTTCGCCCAGGCAACGACATCTCTGGGTCTCTGTTCACTGGCACTTAATGAAGTGCTCAGAAACAGAACTGACAACTGGCTAATCCGGGGGGGGGGGCACTTTTATAACAGTGGTGTGTGTCTTTACCTCTCTGTCTCTCTCTCCCCTCTCAGTCTGCGTCTTTTATTCCCCTTCCACTCTCCCCTCTGTCCCACCGTCAATCTGTTCTGCTCACCCAGGCTCTCAGTGCCTCTAATGGAAATGGCAGAGTGTATCAGAGAGATACGTGCTCAGATGAAGCCATGACCTAAATGCTTTATGTGCTGTCCCCTCATTCCAAAGGCAACACAAACAAGCTAAACTGCTGGCTTTGAACAAACACAACACTCACCCAACTTGAGATACTTTTATTCATTATGTTTAATGAGAGAAACCTTTCTCTGGGATGGGTTGTGGTTATTAATGCAACTCTGTCTTTTTAAACCTCCCTTTCCTGACCCGGCCGAGTCAGCAGAGAGCTGAAGCCAACCTTGTCCTATTCAGTGTGTACTCAAAGTTTGGTCTTTCTGAACATTACGGATGAATGAAAAGTGATGAATATTCAGGGCAAGGCGTGGCCCAGCACAGTCTGCGGAAAAGAGAGGTGATCTTCTCCATGTGAGATGCCGCAGAGCGTCTCCGGCACTGTGCTCATTCAGAGTGACTTTAATATTCTCCCGACATTTTCCCCTCCCTCACGGAGGCCCGGCTGCGGTGTAAAAGGGAGAAGATAAGATGGATTTCTCAGTGTCGTTCTCGTTTTCTAAAGAGCGTTTTTAAAGTGATGGAGTTCTCAATGGAACGAGATTGTATCATGCTGCAGCCACCCCACTTATCGCAAATTGCAAAGCCTAGTTGGCATTATTGGCAGACTATCTGTCCTTTCCTACAGACGTCCATAGGTGGCAGGTGACTTTTGCTTGGGACTGCAAGGGAAGATAAACAGTTGAATGTAACAGTTTGAGCCCCTGGTGGCCTCCAGAAATCCCCTCCTAAACCATTCACCCAAACATCTTTGACTCAGATGGAGGACACTTGGGGTGAAAGGACTTAATCCTTGTTTCAGTATCTGTCCAGGCAACCGGATCCTTTCCCTGCCTGAAATCCCCAACTGAGCAGATCACGTTGGGGAACCTAGTGGCAGGATTGAATAGAGCCCAGCTTTGTCTCCACACTCATAGGGATAGTAAAATATTGTCTCAGTTATTCATTTATAGGGTACGAATTACATATCCATATGCCAGAGATTGCCATATAGCCATGGAACATTAAAAAACGGAATACATATAGTATATAGACCTTTTTATTGCTGGCATTGGTTGGTCTGTGAGTGTAGGGAAAGATTACATACATTTTTTTGAGCCCTTGCCAGATCACAACCACCTCACTTCTGTCTTCTTTCTTTTAAATGAGTTGATTTCCACAGCTGGATTACTAGTCTTCAGATGAGTCTGTGTGGAAGGAAGCTGAGTACATCACAGCAGCTCCCACAGATGGCAATTATAGTTTGCCCACACAGATATGACGCAGATAGAAACATGTTTTCCCCCCTCTCCTGCTAAACATGCCCTTTCTGCCAATGTAATTTACTCCCAGCATCTTTTGCCCACATTTGAATAGCATGGACTGCCAACATAATACAGACGCAATTATTATCATTACATTAAGACGTGCCTGGTTCCACAGCCTTCATACAGGCTCTCTTTGTTCCTTTATTCCATTTTGTACCCTCTCACTTTTTTGTCTTCCTCCTTCCGTCAGTCTTTTTCTTTACCTGATTCTCTCTCAGATTTGATATTCATGCCGAGTGCACCATGGCGCTGTAAAGCGAGAATATTGAAAATGTTTCGGTAATGATGAGACTGCCTCTCCATGTGCTCTTATCTCGCTGTAAAAGGATTTTGGGAGGCAGGTGCCCCCTAAACTTGACATTTGCATTTTATGTTCAGCCGCAACTAACGACTTTTTTGATAATCAATTTATCCGTCGATTATTATTGTAATTTACCTATTAATTCAATTTTTAAAGATTCCATTGATTCCAGAATTTAATAGAAATAAAAAGCATAACAATACAGGATTGTCTTATGTGCAAATTCGCTTAGGCAGCTTGGACATGTAGTATATAATGTCAAATGTTTGTATTGAATTATGCCCGTTGAAATGCATTGATTGAGGGCTTTTATTTGTCTCGTCCATCTTATAATCTGTCTTTTTTGTTAAGCTCTGGCACACATAGACCTTACAAATCAATAATGAAATTTGTTGCAGACAATTTTTCATATTGACGTTATCAACATTGTTTTAATCGATTCGTTTTTTGAGGTGCTAATTCTGTGCACAGTGTGTGGGGTGTTTTTTTCTTTACCGTTGTTTTTGCTTCAAGGCAGTGAACGTGCAACCATGATGTTTCCATGTGCTGTACACATTCAGGTTCATGCCTATTCATGTCAGACTCTATAAATTTACAGTCTACTGAGGTTCTCACTGCCTCCTCTTGTTATTCTGACTAAATGCAGGCGTATGCAAGTGGACCACGATAAGGGGTTTTGTACTGCTTTATTCATCAGGCCATTGTACTGTGTTTGGGCCATTTAAATACGGTATTCTGGACATGCCATTGTGAATGGGGATACTTGTGTGTAGATGCAGCATATTGTTCATCTTGAAGGAGGTCCTAGGGATATGTGGATATGTTCTTCGTCTTTGTGTTGTCCCTGTGATTGTCTCCTTCAGCTCCAATTTGTTTGCCTACATCTGGAGGCCCTCTTGATGTCATACAATGCCATGCTTTGTTACCCAAATGCAGTCAACTGCTACTTGTATTGTTCCATTATCCGCAGGATGCAGTTTCACTTATGGCTCCCCTGTTCCCCCCCCTCCCTGTTTTCCAGATCGAAATGTTAGAACACAAATACGGCGGCCATCTCATCTCCCGGCGCGCCGCCACCAAGATCCAAACAGCCTTCCGCCAATACCAGCTCAGCAAGAACTTTGAGAAGATCCGCAACTCCCTGCTGGAGAGTCGCCTGCCGCGGCGCATCTCTCTGCGCAAGGTGCGCCTGCAGAACGCGGAGGGCTTCTCTGCCGAGCGGGCACTGGCCGAGGGCTGCAGCCTGGCGGGCATTCCCCTGGTACGCTCGCCGTCGCTGCCCACCACGGTGGGTGCCAGCCTGACCGACCTGGAGGACTCGTTCACCGAGCAGGTGCAGTCCTTGGCCAAGTCCATCGACGACGCCCTGAGCAACTGGAGCCTGAAGACCATGTGCTCCCTCCAAGAGGGGGGGACGTACCAGTTCAGCGCCGAATCCTTCAGCACGGCCGGGGCCGGGGGAGGAGGGGGGTCTGGGGGAGGCGGGGGTTCAGGGGGAGGAGTGGATCATGCCATTCTACAGAGCCTGGCGGGGGGGGAGATTCCGGGCGATCTTCCCCGCAGTGCCAGCAAGCTGCTGATGGCCTTCCGCGACGTGACGGTTCAGATTGACAACCAGAACTTCCGCATGTCCTCCTCGGTCATGGAGTCCTCCGCCTCCGTCTCCCTGGGTAACTGCGTACAGCAGCAGCAGGGGGGCGCTGCCACCACTGTTACCCAGACCACCCCCACCAACTCTGCCCCAAGCGTTCCCCCGCCCTCACCCCCTAAAGAACCCTCCCCTCCTCCCCCCGAAGAGGTCCCTGCTGAACCTACAGACCCTCCTGTCCCTCCCCAAGAGCCCCCTCCTCCCCCAGAACCCGTGATAGAAGGAGAGGTGCAGGACGTTGACTTCCCCGCTCCTCCACCTAGCGAAGAGGAGCTGGAGGAGGAGGAGGAGGAGGGCCAGCAACCCCCCATGACCCCCCTAGACAAACTAGCCAACCCCTGGACGCCGGAGGTTGTTATCCAGCCTATCCAGGCACCTCAAGCCCTGGATGGTGCGCCATCGGTGGGATCCCCGTTCACCGAGGCCCTGGAGGCCAAGCGGAGCGGCTCCGAGACAGCCGAAACCAGCTCGGAGCAGATGAGTAGCAGCAGCACGTCCACAGAGGCACGCTCGGCATCTGAGGCCTCATCCAAGGAGGCGCTGCAGGCCATGATCCTCAGCCTGCCACGCTACCACTGCGAGAACCCGGCCAGCTGCAAGTCGCCTACGCTCTCCACTGATGTCATGCGCAAGCGCCTCTACCGCATTGGCCTCAATCTATTTAATGTGTGAGTATCCAGACATTTTCTCCCCCAACACCCATAAAATATGGGCAGCATTTCATTCCGCATTTTGGTGTCCTTTCCTTGGCCCCTTATCCAGTCCAAGGGAATTAGTGCGTCTTATTCCCCCAAATAGTCACTTCCCTGTTTACAATTATCTGTGCAAACCAGGTTTGTGAAGCACTATCTCAAATGGATGGCGATTACATCTGAGATGTTGAACATGGGTTTCCATCTGTTATAACAGTTTAGAAAGAGTAAATTGACATAAAAACTACTTGAAAATACAGAAAATGTATTTGTTTCTTGTAGTAAGAGTTCTGGATATAGCATGTTAGATTTAAAAGGTTGACCAATCTTAGGAGAAAAGTGCAGATATTTCCAGTTGTCAATTCAATTTTAAAGTTGTACCTGACGTCAACCACAAAAATGCAATGCCCATGTGGGGGTCAGCCTTAAGGTGTTGTTGTTTGGGGCATTGCTCTTTCTGCCTGTCTTGGCCACAGGGGCCAGACAACAAAAGGTTCATTCACAATACGCAGCGCCACCGACTTATACAGAACCTGTTACTTCTGTTTGCCATCCATTAAAACCTCCAGAAAGAGGAATACAAATCTCTGACCACCACCGTTACGATGGAAGACAGAGTATGTAAATGGTCTGTAAGAAGATGTACTGCTTGCTGGAAGAGTGTCTAGAAGTGCTGCATGGTGCCTCTGTAGAAGAAGATTTCCCTGATCCAACGCCAGAGTTACTTACATGTGCTCGTGGGATTCTGCCATATTGTGACAGAAGGGCCGGTGTCAGATCAGGCCCAGGTGGGGTCACTAGGCAGAGACAAGATGCCACAATTCAACAGTTTCAAGGAAAATAAAGCTGTCTACCTAGCGGATTCTGCTAGCAGTCTCTGAATAGTTTGGGCAACTCTGCTTCCTCTGGGAGGCCCTCTGTCGAAACCATGGAATTAAACCATAAGTATAACCACTTCAACTGACTTTTTGAAAGCTCTGCACGAGTGCTGTCTCACCTGACAGGCTGCAAATACATCCTAGACCTAGAAAAATCTCTTGCTTCTAATCTCCGGGACGCCTTCATCATCACAGTGCTGGACCATTTGGGCCGGTCCTGGGAAAGATCAAACCATGTCTCCAAACCATCAGTATTCCAGTACATCATTACCTAGAGGATTGTGTCACTCACAATATCAATTTGGTGCCGTAAATTAATCTCAAAATGAGAAACAAACATTCATGCAAAATACAAAGAAACATGTATTTTACAAACGAAAAGGTAAACACTTGCTAACAACAGTAGCTGTTATGGCCCAACTACTTGTGTCTTTTTTGGCCCCAAAGCCTCCCACATCTGTGAACATTACTTTGGAGACCTTGGTAATTTCCTGAGGTGACGTCCTGACTGCTTTATGCACCACTGTTCTACACTATAACTAATTACAAGGAATGGTGCCAACGTCACACTGGTAGGATTCCGTGCCAGCTGTAGAAAAGCCTCCCTTTGGAGGAATGCCAGGCAAGTTTATAACTTTGTTACTCTGTTTTTGCCTTGGTAATGAAAACATGAACTGTTATTTTCATGTTTCTATTTGAATGTAAACATGAAACGCGTTATAATTTCAGTGTTGAGCTGAACTATAATAGAGGCAATGGCTTTGCTGTCTTCATTCAGGGTTGTTTCTGCTACAAACCATTGTCCCACCTGGCTCCATCAAAAGGCAATGATGTCAGCCATTACTAAAACACAATCTGGATAACATAAATTCAGGCAATAATACTTTCTGAATCACAGGTTCATTTTGATTTGACCCTTGCTGCAGTCGGAGGCATACGCGATAGTTCGATGTCGGTCTCACTCAGACCAGATATTATTTTTCCTATTGTTCTGAATCCTTCAAGTGACCTCTCAGACACATTGTAGGTGTGTATAGTGCCTTTGGCACTTTGAGTCAAATCCACACCACATTATAATTGGGGGTTTACAATCCATCGGGATAGTGGATGTCCCCCAAAATGAGGTGCAATGTTACCAGTTAGCTAGTTCTGTGAGAAACTGCCATTCACCTTATTGTAAAATTATTCCATGAACGTGCTAGTTCAATTTAATACACTCTCAGAACTAGATTTCACATTCATTTGGCTTTTGGCTTGGAGAAGATATAATGTAGATTTAATCATTGGGCTGTATTAGGCAGATTACTGTTACAATGAACCCAGTAGTGGGTCCTTGAAATTAACTAGTAAGCACAACATATTGTGAAGCAAAGACACAGTGTGTGGATGACAGTTTGGTCCAGTTTTAGTTGGTTGGAGGTTGTGATTTAGGAGATTGAGGACAGGTGTGGAAACTGGTTAGAAATGAGAAACAGCTGGCAGAAGAATAATGTGGTCTGGGCACCAAATAATATAACCTGCTTTAAAATGGAAATTGTGCTTAATTTCTACTTAAAATATCAATTTGTTCAATGACCCAGATCATTTCCTCAATGACTTTCACTGCTTTCAGCTTTGTTACATCTCTTTTTCTCTCTCTCTCTCTCTCTCTCGCTCTCTCGTTCTCTGTTCTGCAAATCTCCTGTCACCTTCTGTTTGTCTTTGCATCCAAAAATAACTCCTATTTCTTCTTATCTGTGGTGAGCTCAAGCTCCACCTGTACTGTCTATATCAACATTAGCCAAGGTAAGCCTGGAGTGTGAGAAACCAGAGATTCAAATAACACAGAAGTATTTAATAAAAGACCTCTCCATAATAAAAAAGAATAGTTTTAGTCAGTAGTTTTGAAAGCAGTTGTGTACTGATTACATCATTACGTAATAGCTCAAGCCCCTGCAGCTCTACACACAGACAAAGGCCATGTTGGAGAGGATCAAACCAACCGGAGGTGTCTGCTGCCCGACTGATCTACAGCCTTGCATCATGAAGGTGTTAATGTGCACTGCGGCCATTTGCCATAAAGCTGAGGCTGGGAAAATATTTGTGGGTGTAATGCCTAATTAGACTCTCCAGTGGCCCCTTCAGTGGAGGTACAATGATGAAGCCTCCATGAGCAAAGTGGAATCCCATAAGGCACCTCATTATTTTTGAGCTTGTGCCTTGTAACTCATGGTAATGGATAGGGATGCCTGACACAGGCATTTGTTCATGCCAGATTTAGAGACTTGACACATGAAAAAAATACCTCCTGAATTCAATGTGTAACTGTTAGTCAACCAATCAATTGTGTTATTACATCAGCGGTTTTCACAAAATGCTTACAGAAGTGGACAGGGGCAGGAATGACCAGGTGAGCTGTGGGCTGTGACAGCAGGAACCATCAGGTAGCACCTAGATCTGTAAAATAACCAGGAAGCCCTGGGATGGACATTTGCGGCTTTGCCATGTTTGCATCCAAATCGTCGTTCTTCAGACTAGTATGGCAAGCAAGCAGGGAGTCGTTAGTATGTCCCAGAAAGTCACTTAATGGTTAACTAAAGCGCTGAATATTGTGTCCCCCAGAGGTTTTGTCGCTGGGACATTCCCGCAGACATTTGTAGGATCATAGTATGACATTTAACACTCCTAAGAACATGCACATAGTACCATTTTGTGACATTCTTTGGACTTTCTTACCACTCTTGCTTACATGAGATGTGCAAGGTTGTTTTGAGTTAAGACGTTTCTGTTATGACTTTCAGAGATCGTATGGAAATCCTGCATTCCCCTTACTGACATCCTTGGATTAAAATCCTGAAATGTATGTATGTATGTATGTATGTAGCCTATTATGCAGATCTCCCACACATTTCATTGCTCCAAAAATACTGAATGTCTTATGAGATGACATGACAATTACACGTTGGACACATGTGACGATGAGAAGTCCCCAGGTGCAATATGACAGAAACAATATATGATCTATGGCAGAGAACAGGGATCCCATTCTATCGCATGCTTTCAGTACGGCAGCCCACACACACACACGCACACACACACACAAACACACACTCACTGTGCATTCCACTCAGCAGCCGGCCCCCCCAAAAATATATATATATATTTGAACCTGCTGCTTTTACCCCCCAACTGCCCATTTCAAATGAGATTCCTGTTCTGCCATTCACCCTGCCTCGTGAAGAGTGACTACGTCAAGCCCAGAAAGACTCAAGACAAGCACCAGAAAGATGTATGATGGGTACACGACAGGGGGGCTGCAATAACGGGAGCCAATATCACACCTGGAAAAATCTCTGAACGGGAAGATCTTGCCACGCAATTAACTCACTACCCTGTGGGCATCCTCAAGAGTCCAAGCTACGCTTCTTTGAAGAAAGTAGTTCAGGCCATTCTCGCTCCGCTGATACGGTTTTAGGAGTGAAGATGGCTCTGACAGCCTTGATCGAACCAATCAATCTGAGTACATGAGGGGTGGATACTGAGACTAATGGCAACCATCCAAGGCACAGATTCTTCATTAGCGATTCCGTTGCAACTGAAGGATGTAATTAAAAGTTCCCTGCCACTGAGAACACCAGAGCAATTGAAAAGGTCCTGAACATTTTTAGGGCATTTGGTTGAGGCAGCATATTTGCCACCCCCCTCAACCCTCTTTATCCTTTGTTAGGGCGTCCCCCCCCCCCGAATCTCCTAAGCCTTAATGAAGGCTCCTTGGGCTGGAAGGAATGGCGCAGTGTGGTGGGATGTGTGGAGGTCGAGGATTCCTCATAGCCGCGTGCCGAGTCACCGTCGACGCCAGGTTCATATGTATTCTAGAAGCTTCCCCGTCAGTGCGGAATCTGACAGGGCTGGGCTAAGTCTGTTCAGTCCCTTCCCCTTTTGCCTTTCCATCTCTCATCCTTCTCTCATTCAGAGGCAAAACGACAGTTTCTTTATTTTGACCTAGCTATTGGTATAGTGCGTCCTATGCAGGAGAAATCTAATTTAACTTGCTTGGCCAATATTTACTATGGTAGTTATGCTAAGGAAAGGTAATTTGATTTTAGCGGAAGGCAAATTTGGCCTAATACACGTGTTGTATTTATGCTAGTATTTTGTCTACATACAGTACCCACTAGTCACCTGAGCTGTGAATAGATAGCAACAGCTCAGGGGTGGTTTTGGATTTCACCTGTTCAGTAAGTGTAAAATTGTGGGTCGCAGAGAAAATACAGGTTTGCATGTCTATTTATAACGGTCTGCTTTCTTTGCTTTTGGCGATCTTCGGTTTGTCACGAAAGGCAGCAGTGAATCCCCACAAATGGTAAACAGCTTTAAACATGCTTCCGAACAACCACTGTGTGTTTTGCATTGGACCCATTGTTGCGTTTGTTTCTGAGGAAAGTTCTCTCGCAGTGACAAATCCAAACCATGTAACATCCACCCCAAGCCCCCGCCAGTTCTGATCACGCACCTTGGAAGATAAGCTTGATTTTAATAAACTCAAGGCTCGCTGAGAGAGAGATGGAGAGAGAGATGGAGCCTGAGAGGGAGAGAGAGAGGGAGCCTGAGAAGGAGGTACGAGAAGGGAAGGGGAAAGAAAGGGATTCAGGCTTCTTAGTTCCAGCGGTCTCATATTCTTTCTATAATACTGGAGTTGTGCCCCTCTTGCATCCTAAGCAGGCCCATGTACGCTCTGTGCTAAAACTGTCTTTTTTTACACCCCCTTTCCCACCTCTTCCTGCCTCGAGGTGAGGCTCTCTCACCCATTCCAGATAATTAGGAGAGATCGGGTGAGGGCAGCCTGTCTCCTCTTATAACCTAAATGCAGCGTGGCAGCTCAGACAGGTACCGTAAAACTTCAATGAACCGCAAAGTCTCAAATAACCGCCTGTCCCTTTTAATAGCCTTGCATTAGCATATATTTCAGCAAATAGAATACGAATTGGAACGAACTGTTCACCAAATACATTTTTACACAGGTCAGAGGAGTTTGACTTGCTAAAACAATGCTGCTATAGAGTTATATAAGGAAAATATGAGGACCGATAATAAACAGAAACAAAGCCTTCGACACTCCAGAACATTTCACTCTGCTTCTCCAGTAATATACGTTTCGGCACTACTTCTGGAAATTCAGTAGAAATCGATCTCAAATAGAAACTTGTCCATGGTAAAAGCTTGACTTAAACAGAAACCAGGCTAATGTAGAAATTTTTCCGTAATGCATCTGGCTCAAATAGAAAGCTGGATCCAATAAGCAGGATGATTTGTTGATTGATTTTAGAATATAGAGGGACCTTCATTTTATTTACTGGTGGATGATAGGGCTGTGTGTGTTTGTCTGTCCCACAGCAGGTGGAATACATTAGGGTAATACATTTCCCCACACATTACCCCGAGGTGGAATACATTACCCCACACATTACCCCGAGGTGGAATACATTACCCCACACATTACCCCGAGGTGGAATACATTACCCCACACATTACCCCGAGGTGGAATACATTACCCCACACATAATAGTGGGTGAGGTCATAAGTGGTCTACTTGAATCTGTGCGTGTGTGTGTGCGCGCGTGTGTGTGTGTGTGCATGTGTGTGTGCGCGTGTGTGTGTGCGCGTGTGTGTACTAACTAAGCCATGAAAGGAGAGATGGTGAAGAGGGAGGACAGAGTTAGCAAATACTATCCCAGGAGGGATTTGAGGTCTGGAGACAGTTTGATTGAGTTTTCACCTCAAGTGTGCATAGAATAGCAATGCTTTCGACTTTCTGCTGCTAAATAATTATGTGACAAAAGAAGGCGCAAGATACAGGGGCAGAGAAGAACCTAGAGAGAGACTGAAATATGTAGATTCACACACACAAAAACAAAATATATACGTACATAAATACATATACATACTTACACGTTATACAGGTTAACAATATTGATTCCTGCCAAGGGAAGGACTTCTATTCAAGGGACATGTCAAAGACACTGTCTGCCATATGTCCATTATATTATCTGATATCTTCTTGGATTCTCTGCACTTGTTTGTATAGATCTCCTCTCCTTTAGCCCAGTATTGCCTGACCAACTCTGTCTACGGTCTGTAACTCTGAAGCCAGCACTCAGGATTCAGATGGCACCTTAGAGAAACCCTGATTGTGTGTTGTGTGTGTTTTTTTCCTGTGTCGCTGTTTGTGTGTGTTTACCTGTGTCCCTGTGTGTTTGGTGTGTGTTTGTATGTGTGTTTCCCTTTGTGTGGTGTGTGTGTGTTTGTGTGTTTTTGTGCTTATGTCCATGTGTGTGTGTGTTTTGCATGTCTGTTTGTGTGTGTGTGTGTTTTCCTGTGTGTGTGTGTGTTTTGCCTGTGTGTGTGTGTGTCTGTTTGCTTTTGTCCCTGTGCCTGTGTATGTTTGTATGTGTGTTTGCTTGTGTCCCTGTGTGTGTGTGTGTGTGTGTGTGTGTTTGTGTGTGTGTGTGCGTTTGCCTGTGTCCATATGCCTGTGTGTGTGTTTCAGGTGAGGCTATCCACATGGTTGGACTTTTCTCTCTATCACGCTCAGAAAAAAGACACCTCTGTGGCTCATGAATAAAAGATGCCAGGAGAGGTAGAGATTTAAAGGTGTGTGCGTGTGTGTGTGTGTGTGTGTGTGTGAGTGTGTGTGTGTGTGTGTGTGTGGAGCTGCAGGGGTTGGCTGCTATGTCAGGACTAATTAACACAATAGATCAGCCAACCCTGGGCCTGGAACATGGAGAGGTCTACTGCAACATTCTGTGTGTGTGTGTGTGTGTATTTTGTGAATGTACTGTCTGAGGTTTACATTATTTAGTAGTTATGTGTGTTGGAGGTTGTCTTCGTGTGTATGGTTGGCATGCATGTTCCCCAGGGTGGTCCAGCAGTCACACTGACATACTTGATAAACGGGGTTCTTCAAATCCTGTGATGATTGGCTGATTTACAAGGTATATGAGACCGTACACCACAGGTCTGACATCACATATTTTTTTTGTTGCTTTAATTGTATTAGTAACTGGTTTGTAATCGCAATAAGGCATTTCTGAGGTTTGTGGTATATTGCCCATATACAACGGCCAAGTGCAGCGTCCAGGCACTCTGCAATGTGTTGTGCCTAAAAACACCTCTCAGCTGTGATATACTGGCCACATACCACACACCCTTGAGTCTTTTTAATTTTGCCACTGCAACATATTTCAACAACAACACTATTGCCTTCTTCTCTACTGTCCCTGACCAATAAAACATACATTGTCAAGACCATTTACAGAATCTTCAAAATGAAAGAATATGTGTGCATGTTTACTGTTTCTGCAAAACATGCCTCACAACTGGACCAGTACTGAGCTTGTGGCAGGATTTAGAACTTCATGTAGAACATTCCCAGGGCGGTAGTGAGGAGCTGTGTTCAATGACAGTGGCCCTTTCGGCAATCTCAATACCGGGATAATGAAGGAGGGACCAGATCGGTTCTTGTGGGCCTCACGGATGCGGGCCAGGTCCATTCACCGGTCACACATCGCTCAGTGTCGGCTTCTAAAAGGAAAGACCGGCATCCACATAGAGTGCTGACTACTTAACCGTGTTATGACCATAAAGCCCAGGCTGTCCTGTGCCGGGACCTGTGACATGATTGAATATTGAAGCAAAGTGTACGGTAGATCGTTTTCTGCGTATGTATTTTTCTGTGTATATGTAGTATGTGTGTGTGTGTGTGTGTGTGTGTGTGTGTGTGTGTATATATATATATATATATATATATATATATATATATATATATATATATATATATATATATATATATATATATA
>JACXGJ010000396.1:0-29744 GCA_016801105.1 Esox niger
GTGTGTGTGTGTGTGTGTGTGTGTGTGTGTGTGTGTGTGTGTGTGTGTGTGTGTGTGGGTGTGTGTGTGCGATCTACTGTTCAAGCGTTTTGGGGTCACTTAGAAATGTCCTTGCCTTTAAAAGCAAAGCAAGTGTTTTGTCCATGAAAATAACATCAAATTGATTTGAAAAACAGTGTAGACATTGTTAATGTTGTAAATGACTATTGTAGTTGGCAACAGCTGATTTTTAATGGAATATCTGCATAGGCGTACCGAGGCCCATTATCAGCACCATCTGTGTTCCAGTGGCATGTTGTGTTTGCTAATCCAAGTTTAGCATAATAAAATAAAAGGCTAATTGTGACCCTTTGTGATTATGTTAGCATTGCTGAACACTGTTGTTCTGATTAACGAAGCAGTCAAACTGGCCTTACAAGTTCAGTATCTTCAGCATAAAGGTTATGCTGAGAAATAAAGGTTATTCCATGTCAAGAAACTGAAGGTCTCATACAACGATGTATAACGCTCCCTTCACAGAGCAGAACTGGCTCTAACAAGGATAGAAAGAGGAGTGGGCGGCCCCGGTGCACAACTGAGCATGAAGACAAATACATTAAAGTGTGTTGTTTGAGAAACAGATGCCTCACAGGTCCTCAAATAGCAGCTTCATTAAATAGTACCCAGAAAACACCAGTCTCAATGTCAACAGGTGAAGAGCCTGTTCCGGGATGCTGGTTTAGTTGTATCTAATCTAGAATTCTAGGTAGAGTTGCAAAACTAGACTCAGACTAGCCAATAAAAAGAAAAGATTATGATGCGCATAAGAATGCAGACATAGGACAGAGGAAGACCTCTTCCTAGAAGGCCAGCATCCTGGAACAGCATTATTTCCAACCTTGTCAATGATTATATTTCCTATTCAAATTCATTTAATGTTTTCATGGAAAACTAGGATATTTCGAAGTGACCCACAAACTTTTGAATCGTACTGTATATATATCTATACATAAAGGCAAACAATATTTGCAGCTTAAACGTAATTCTATTAAGTTAATGACATGCTTGAAAGGGTTATAATTACTGACCATTCAGGCCTGTAAGAGAAGGCTGTTCTTATTGGCCTAGATGAATTACTTACATAGATTCACCAATCCAATACATTTATGTAAATTTAAGAATCCAATAGGAGTCTGGAATATGCTGTAGCCTGTTTTCAACCATTGGTTATCAAGTCACCTATTTCAGACTTTGTTCTGAAATGGATTATGTATGCAAATGAAAAAATATTTATTTAAACAACAAATAAAATCTTTATATATTTTGCCCAAATGTGCAGGGAATGTCTTGAGGACAGATGTACAAAATGTAGTGAATTAATGGGTAAGAAAGTATGAAGGAATGGATAACAAATCTGAAGCAATAATTATAACTTGTGAGGAATGTATGACAAATCCAAGGGAATTAACAAAAAAATTTGGGAACAGATTAGCCTTTTTTTTTTAAACCATGAACCCCAAGGGGGCTGGGTAAGATAGAGAAATCTATCCCATAATTGCATCACTTATTTGCTTTGAATGTTTCTGTTCTTAGTTACATAGCCATTCTGAGGCCTTATTTCTGACAATAATCTGTAGACTGGTTAGATAGCCTGTTTAATTCTTGAGTTTTTTAAAGGCAGAGTTTATACCACTGGCATTTGGACATTTCTTATTACATTAATGCTGCTAATCAGATTAATTGTTTATTGTTTATCAATAATTGTATTCATAAACATGAATACCACAATTATTGGCACCCCTGCATTTGGTAGTGTGTATTCCCTCCCTTTGCCAAGGTAACAGCTCTGAGTTATCACTTAAAATATCTTATGAGGTGGGCGAACCTCGAAAGGGTCTTTGAGTCTACTCATCCATTCTCCAGGTCCTTCAGAGTCCTTGGTCCTCACTTGTGTACTCTCCTCAGTTCACCACAGGTTTTCAATGGAATTTAGTTGGTGGGACTGTTGGCTATTGAAAACGCTTGATCCTATGTTCAGTGAAATTTTTTTTGTGGATTTGAAGGGTGTGCTTTGGATCATTGTCATGCAGGAAGATCCCAACACAACCCAGTTTTAGCCATCTAGCAAATGCAGGCAGGTTTTGGCGTAAAATGTCCTGGTTCTTGGAGTCCACGTATCCTCAGATGGTTTCCAGGGCCTTTAGATGTGAAACAGTCCCTTAAGATCAAATATCCAACAACCATACTTCACAGTGGGAATTAGATTATTTTCTCCATGTCTATGACTGTTTGTATGCTAAACCCACATCTGGCTTTAGTGTAAAAATCTACATTTTAATCTACACTTTAGTCTCATCACATCCAATCAAAGTTAAACTGACATTAATAAAACTCCAGCTGCTTACATTTGTGGTTTGTTTAGAGCAGAGGCTATCTTCTGGCAATCCTTTCAAATTACTTGTTGGCATGGAGGTGGCATCTAATCATAACTTTGGATTCCAGAATGTAACCAACTTCTGCAATTCTCTGTGATCCCTGGAGATTTTTTTGCCACTTCAACCATCCTTCTTACTGTACACGAGGGTAAAGCACACATGCATCCTCTTTCAGACAGGTTCATCACAGCTCCAGTTGTTTTATATTTCTTAATTATTGCCCTGGAGATGGGTATTCACAGACAGGCATGTAGCAATATTTTGATTTGTGATGGTCCACCACATTTTGATATAAACCAGTTACCAACACTGTTCGAACAGTAAAAAGTGATGTGATGTCATACCCGTTGTATACGGTCTCTTATAAACCGTGTGGTTTTAATCCTGAATGCCGATTGGCTGATATCATGATAGATGGTATATGAGACTATGCAATCGGTATGACATGACAACACTGGTTTATAAAAGCAATACGGTATCATGTTGGTTTGTGATATATTGCCAATATACCACAGCTAAGCGCTGTGTCCAGTCACTCTGTGTCGCATGTCTTATCCGGCGTATATTTGCAATATACCACACCCACTCCTGCTGCATTGCTTACACATGCCACAGCAATCAGCATTCAGAATTCCAACCACCCGGTTTATAGAAGACTATACCATAGGTATGACATTAGTTCTCCTGTTCTAATTGGGTTGGTGACAGGTTCATATATGACATTTAGGCACCTAAGCCTTACAACAGCTGTTAACTGTTTTATCGGCCACATGCCACAACCCCTTATGCCTTATTGCTTCAATATCTGAAGTTATTCTTATTTTATAGATTTTATCAGATAACTTAAAATCCACTTACTAACTAGTGATCGCTAGTAGAGAAAGGAAGGTGTTAAAGTGTCCGGACACATTTTCTTTAGGTTTTTAAAGCTTGATTCAATCCTTTTAACTCCTCACTTGAAATCAGGACAGATTAGCTTCTATTCTCTGGTAATAAAGCAGTCCAAGAAAGGCTGCTGTAAAGGTCTCCAATAAATTATTTTTCTCTCTCTTGAAAAAAAACTTGATTAGAATCATCGTAAATTCCAGCTGCATACGGATTTGACTGATTATTTAATTGTTAATTTACATGGTATAATCACATCAGAACAAAAAAGCATTCCCAAGATAATGTATTAATGTTAAACCAATAAACATGCAGTAGTAAGACTTTCCCTTAAGGCTTTTAACAAACTTGAGCAGATATTTAGGATACACTTTATTCAAACATCAGAGTTCAGATTATTGTGTCAGTGATACTGGCAGAGATTGAAGTAGCAGCGTCTGTGGAGGACAGAGGGGTCTTTACTTGCTTTGGCATCTCTGACAAAGAGGAAGGAAGACGCCAGGCACATCTACTTAATTCCAGCGCACACCTCCTTTGAGTCTTTTCCCAGTGGGGCAGAGAACTCCGTTCCCTTCCCTCAGACGGAATGGCAGCTTGAAGCTTAATTACTGGTACACTCCTACAGAACAGGGCTGGTGGTTGGATGGCTTGGAGAACAGAGTTAGTTTAGTGGAATTTCTGCTGACTGGTGGGAAATTACCATCTGTAGAAAGTATTTGATCACTAGACCACATCCATGTACAGAATGTTCTTTCCCCACTTCTCCTCACTCAGTTTCTTCTCTACAAAGTTGTCTCGTCCGTACTCACAAGTCGGAAAGAGTGTTCTCATTTGCCTTTGAAGAGAACCAACAGTTCTTAAGAGGATCATGTCCTACCTTCTGCGGATTGGTTTGTACCTACAGTATTTATCTGTCAACAGAGCAATGCGTCCCTCCCCCAGCACCCTTTATCTGGAGGCTTTTGAAAAGTCAATAGGTTTATGATGTGCAGTATGGTCGGTCTTAATGAGGTCTGGTACATCATTTGGATTTCATCTCATCTACACTTACACCCGGCAGCAGAACCTTTTGACCTTTCTTGTAATGTCCCAAAGTAACTGGGCAATTATGTGGCCCTTTGTTCCTTTATTATAGGTTATATGTCCTTTCCTCTGTTTATGTGGCAAAGGCATGCTGGCTTCAGAGTTGATCTAATCAGGTCACTGCTTTGATTAAGCCTTTTCACGTTTCTAGCATTAGTCGGCTTAATTAGAACATGGTCCGTCTGGTTGTGTGTCCATCTGGTTGTGTGTCCGTCTGGTTGTGTGTTTTTTGTGCATCCGCCTGGTTGTGCATCCCCCTGGTTATATTTGGATGTCTTGTTTACCTATACTTACTATGCTGATGACCAAATAACAAATTAAAGATCAAATAAAAAAGCCTTTTCCAAGGCTTAACAAAGTTGTGCCTACTGTATGCTGGACTAAATCAATTTAGTGATAATTAGGTTATTTTATGCAAATAAATGTGGAATTTTGGAGGTGAAGACCAGAATATTGTTTTAATATTATTACTATTTTATTAAGTGGGCAGTTTAGTTTTTTTTGATCTAATGTCTTTTATATTCATTTACATACAGGTATTTTTAGTATCATGTGAAATGTTTACAAGTCACAATGAAGGAATAAGGGGTGGGTCTGAAGTGGCAGAGTATTGTATGTTTTGTTATTATAAGGTGATGAGTAGAGGGTAACAAAGGAGAGGGTACTATAAAACCTGGTAGTAGGACTGGGGTACGTAGATTTTTGCTAAATATTCAATCACATGAATGGGGTTGTATTGTGATTGTAATCCCATGCATGTAAAAATAAAATAAAAACACGATAGAACTCAAGACCAGTATTTTGCCTATACAGAATCTATTCATCCTGTGCATTTATGTTTTCCTTCTAGCCACAACTGCAGATCGATTTTATCGCATTGATCGTGCTCAGGTGAGTTTTGCTTTGCCAATATACATTATTATGAAACAATTATGCCATGTGTTGAAACATTGAGGTAAATAAAATAAAAAAGCAAAGTTAATCAAGGGGAAGAAACAAGATCAACTGCCATTGTATAAGCAGTAATGGTTGCGTACTCTTGCAGGAACACCTGAACTACGTGACGGAGATATCCCAAGATGAGCTTTTCATCCTGGACCCAGAACTCATTGTCACAGAGACAGTTAGCACCTCACCGGGCATGCCTGATCTGGTGGATTCTTCTGGCCAATTCCCGGGGGGATCTCGCAAGTTTGCATACCCATCATCCCCTTCTTCTCCTCCCCACTCGCCGGGTCCCAGGTAAAATAAACAGCAACTGTACCCCGCTTCTAACAGGAATTTCCGTTGGAGATCCTTTTAGTGTGAATAATAAAGTACAGAGCAGTTCCATTCAAGCTTTATGGCAGTTTTATCACTGACTACATATCAGGGCTTTAACTTCGAGTCTGTATTCAAATGTTTTCCAGTCGTGCTGTTTTGACAGGTTGAAAAAGTGTGGCAATAATGTGACTCGAGTGGCCCGGGTCCTGGGACAGTCTTAGAAAAAGCAGAGTGAACCATATGCTGAGTTGCTGTTTGGACAAGCTCGAACACAGTAAAACTGTGTGTCGCTGACGGTGCCCCAATGAGATGGAAGGGAGGAATGCAGAGGCCATGTTTGCAATAAACCGCCGCAATCATCTATAAATCGTTTATGCTCCAACCACAGGACGGTTCCCCTAATCACTCCAGGCAGGAAAAAGGGCTGTCCTCACCTGAATTCATGGAGTGACTTTAGAAACGCTGTACCCCATAACGCATAACAATGTCGCCATGGGAAAATGTTGAAATAACCTTTCCGTAAGCCTTTTACTACATACTACACCAACCTAAGTAAAGAGATAAGCCCGGCCATTGTCTGTCCGTAGCTGCAAAATCCAAAGTGTTCGCTCCTATGCCAACAACCCCGGAAAATGTGTGCAGCCTCAATGCTCCATTATGTTCATCTTTTTCGAAGCGAAAGGTTTTGTATGCCAGGTGTGGATATTTTATATGTTTTTCCTCGATAAATCTTCAGCACATTTCGTGGCCTTTTGTGAATGACTCAAGTCATCAAGTAATGACTCACACAGTTGGAGTCAATCAAGTTATTAAAGTAATACCCTTGAGCGCCTGCATTTCCATCCCATTAAATCATGTTCATGTATTCTACAATTGAACATGAGAAGACACAAAATGCCGTGGCTTAACAAGTTTCGGTACGGATAAGCCGCCTTTAGGTACAGGCTGTGCGTTATTCCCCATATATTTCAGATTATTTTTCAACATAGAGTAGAAGCTGTCGGTCACATAAAACTGTAATTTTTCCCTTTGAGACTAGCTGTTAACTGTGCGTTTCTTTGTCATTCCTGTTAATGATTAGATAATTCTCTGTTCTGTTTGACTGTTGCATAAGTTTAGTGGGAGTCTATTTTCCTCTACGCTCTGGGCCCTATCCCTGTCCATTCTTGGTTGAAAAGGAGGTGTGGCGACAGGTTCATGGAGTTCAGACACAACAGGGGCAGATCCTAATTCCGATCCACACAACCCCCCCACCCCAAAATAAACACACTGGGGCTACCTCGGGAGTGAGGCTCGGTAGTCTCTCTATAGTGTAGTCTTCCTCTCTTTCTCTCTTTCATTCTTTCTGTCTCTTCTGATTTCTCTTTCTGTCTCTCTTTTTGTGGCCTCCTGGCACGTCTTGCACAGAGTCGATCTTTTGAAGCTTTCATCGTGGAGGCCCTATTATTTCTCCTATGCTCTCTCATGCTGCTGGCCGAAGCTTGAAATAGAATTCCTAATAAAAGGCTATTTTGCATCCCTGTAGTCTAGATGGACAAGCTGTGGTTGTTGTGTTAGGATGGCCAGTCGGGGGGTGGTGGGCAGCATTGGGTCCAGTGGTCTGGGGTCTTTTCAAGGTCCTGGCATATGATTAGTAACGTACTTGAAACAGAAACACCTGCTCAGCAATGTTAGGGCGTAGCACTATTTGGGAGGCGATCTTTTGTAGACGACTGCCATCTTAGTCTCTTGGTGATGTATCAAATCGTCAAAGGAAAGAGTCTAAGAGCACCCTAACGAATACAGAATATGCATATTGGCATAAACAAACACAATGTTCTTCAAACTAATCATTTGGCTTCACTATTTTTGTTTTCTTAACTATTCTACAATTTCTGACTCAGAATCCTGGCTTCATGTCTCTATTTTCCCTAATCACAGATGAGATTGTAAATTATTGTGTGTTATTAAAGGGAAACAACAGTCAACCGATCACCGCACTTAAATGGCCAAGCTCAACCAAAAAACCCATTGTTTTTAAAATGTGTCTCCCCTAGTCTAAAACTGACCTCACCCTGTCCCCCTAGTCTAAAACTGACCTCACCCTGTCTCAGACACATCTCAGGGAATCGCGGTTCAGCTGTGGCCTAATGTGGCCCTGTGGTCTAAGACAATGCCTCCGGTTCTCATGTACTGCTGCTGATTGAATTTGAGGCTGACCAACTTTCACCACTGCCTTGTCAAATAAAAGCATAAAATACCAAAATATACTTCTTAAAAATAATAAAGATAATAAAAAACAACAAATGAGGTTCAGTGTGCAATATGTTGTTTTGTGGGGTTGGGGTGCACTGTTCTATCTGTTTCAGTAAGCTAGAACTAGTTGCTACTCTTTGTTTTTTTCCCACACACCAATAATTAATTTAGACGGTGGCACTTTTTGGAAGGAAGGCCGTTTTGGACGGGTGATCATGTGACTGTTGTTCCCCTCTGAAGTGAAACGCCCCTGAACTTTTCCTGTTCTCTCTCCTTCCTCCCATCTTCCCTTCTGCTCTCCATTCCTCCGTCACCTTCTTCTCTGAACCCCACCCTTTGCCCCACCAGCCCCACCAGCCCACACTCGGACAGCGAGGCCATGGCGGTCAGACACAAGAAATCCCACTTCTTCTTCTCCTCTCACTCCGGCTTCCCCTTTCCTGTCAGGAAGAGGTATCGATCTGTCCTTCCTTCCTGCTCCCGTCACCTTTACCCCCTCCCCCCTCCTCAATCTCACCCACCCACAGCAGTCCTGCAAAAGTCTCCACTGAGCATGGGTATGCCTTTCCCAATAGCTGTCCTTTACATTTCCTTTGAGTTTTTGTAGCCTCTACGTATGTCAATGGAGAACTCAATAAGTCCAGGGTCTTCACGGTTGGAACAGATTCAACATTGAGGAAAATAAGCTCGGCATGTTAGTGGAGAGAACACTAAGCCCGAGAACTTTGTGGGCGGAACACATTCAACCTAGAAAATAAGGTCAGCACCGGCAAAAGGCAGATTGACGAAAAACTGAGTTTGTTTTCTGAGTGCCCGCTGTACATCGCTCGATTTTCTTCACAATATGCAATTTTGATCATACAAAAATAGCGGCTCCTGTAACCATGTGTGCGTTGCCAGGGCAAATGGTTCTATTTGAAATGCAGAGTTGGTTGTGTGGGTTGGAGGAGGAGGTAGAGGGCGAATGTGGCGGGGGATGAGCAAAAAGCCAGCGTTCCCTCCAGAATGGGAATGAATACTGTACAATTGCCTCATTGCTTAGGCAATACACATGAAAGGGAGAAAATCAGACATGGCAGAAATGGTCACAAAGGAACATCACGACTGAAATTGGGGCTTAGGTGCTGTTTACTTGCAATCTGATGATCCATGTTTCGTGTGGTTCTATAGTTCTTTGTGAAACAGGATTAAATATACAATGTACAGATGCCAAAGCAACGATGTCAAAGTGGAATTTGTATCCGTTAGAGGTTTTCCATACTGTAGCTGTCAAACTCGTTTTAATAATGTTTCATCACAAGCTTGCAGTTGTAGGGGGACATGGCCGACTGACCCATGGTGTTCAGCTCAGGTTCAGGGGATCAATGAGGAGACGTTTATGTCTGGCTCATATCTATCGTAAGCTCAGTTAGATCTTGAAGTGCACATTAATGAGTCATAATTCGATCAGTGTCCAATGGTCTTCTGTCAAAACGAATAGCTGTTATTTTGTGATCTTTGTTGTTTAATTTTGATCGTCCCAGAAATACAAACTGGTCCTGCTGTGGAGCTTTCTTTACTAGTTAAAGTTGTCAGCGTTAGATTGCTGGGAAAAGTCTTCCTAACTTGATGTCAGTCTTTCATCCTCTGTGTTTCTCATCACTTATTGATGTTTCATAAATCCCCACTCCCTGATTGTGCAGACAATGTGCAGCTGTGCATATCTCAATTAGAAACAGTTGTTCACTCTGGAGAATCTGTTGAATTGCACTTGCTTGGTGTCCTGTCCTGACAATTCTGCAGAGCATCACCATTATAGCGAGTTGCCGATTTTCCCCAATTGATCAGAAAACATCACTGGTCGTGGTAGGAAGTCTGACAGACTAATATGATAAATCTGGGATAGAAAGAGCAGGTTGGTGGTAAACAGACGGACCCAACACCACAGCCTGTTTCAGATCATTATGCTCTACAACAAGACCCCAAGGGATGAAATAATGATCCACAAAGCACTTCTGCTCTTTGTGTTTATTAACAATTTAACAGTTTTTTCTTATCATTTTAACACCCCCCCTTTGACCTTATTGGGGGAAATAAGCTTCAAAGCAAGTACTGTTGGTGCTGGGTGACAGGAAAATGTATTGTGCGAGTTTGGCTTCATTAGCTACAACATTTTAACATTATTAATGACTCATCTTCTGTATTTTCTTTCTTCAGACCCTACCTTTCTGTAACTCCCTCCCATCTACACCAATATCTCCTTAACTTTTGCATTCTGCCCCCAAGGATGGACATGTTCTCTTTTTATCTACCTAATGGATTCAGCTGAACAGTGTGACAGCACAAACATACTACCTTAATGTTGTAGAATGTTACAATCCAGTGAACATTGCCGATGTCCACTTGCTTTATTGCTTTAACAAGAAGAGGCTTCCATGTTCACATTGCTTCAGGTCCTGCGTGGGAATACTCGTTGTCACTGCTGTCATTCCATAATGTCCATAATACGCCAATACCTTTCGAGCCACCTGAAATCTCAGTTTCACATTTCTCTCTTTGCTTTCTCTGTCACTCACAGGATCCTGGAGCTCCAGAAGAGCACTCAAAGGAAGCGAATATCCAGTGACAGCTCAGTGGCCGAGGCACTGGCACACAGCGAGTCACTGAAGTCGAGTAAACCCGCTCTCACCAGGTGAGAAAAGACAAACGTTTTTGGGGGATTTTTTCAATTGTAACAAAGTTACATTTTTTATTTATTGTATTGCTATAGAGGCGCAACATGGTAAAACTTCCGGTAAAGTTTGTCAAAAAGGCTGGACCTGGCCATGGGAGTAGGGAAAAATGTGTCCTTAGTTGATAATTTTCCAGTCTTAATGTAAACTTAATGTTTTAGCTAGTTGAATCACAGTAACGTATTGATTAAAAAGAATACAAGAAAACAATTAAACGCATGCAAACACATACACATAGATTACCATTTTAGGTCAAATGTTGCACCTCTGTTTCTGAGAGTGTACACACAGAATGTGAATTGAAATGCCAACAATGCAGCCAGCCATACTAGCCTTACACTGTGCTGTTTAAAACGTGATTAAAGCTGTGTTTTCCTAAGGGTGGCAGCCTGCACTGACCTGGCAGTCTGCGATATTTTCAAAAGTAGAATATGGCTGGTTGGAGATTTAGCCAGCACTTTAAATCAGATAGGATGAGTGCAGTCTTCATCCTTTTTTCTATCCCTGGCCTGGATAGGAAGGGGTCAGACATTAGAAAAGGGTCTTGTCCATGTCAGTTAGTGAATAGTTCCATGCAGGTCTGAAAATCTAGTTACGCCTTAAATGGTTCCTGTACAGTGTCTGGTGCTGTCAAGAAAGCACCATACCATTTCAGATTTGGAACATGGAAATGCATTCTTCGCAGTGGGGTTGTATGTATTTCTCAAGGTCCTTAATTTCAGGAGAATGTTTTGGTTCAGTACCTCGAGACTTATGAAACTGAGATGAAGAACAGTGTTCATGTGCAATCTCATCAGAACAATGTATCTTTGATTTTGCTTTCATAATTTCCTTTAATGTCATTTAGGGATTTTCTTATTGAGAATGATTTGTAGGACTTGTTTTTAGTGCTGTTTGTAATTTGTTGATATTACGTGCCTGCAAAGGAGCCTGATAAGAATGGGGGTAAATTGCACAATGTGGAACTGCGTGGACTCACCCTTCCAAATGTAATCTGCCATGAAATATAAAGACGTTAGGCTGCTCTTTGATATTGTGGCCACAGCAATGACAGGGACCATGAGGCTCCATGATCACTCGCCACCACATACAGTAGTGGCCCTGAAGCACATTTAGGCATGGCACAATAAAGGTCAAATTGGAATATAAAAAAACAATAATCCACAGAGGTCCTGAAAATAGCATTTTTCATTGAGGGGGGAAAAGTTTGAGTCTATAGTATAGCTATTACCTTTGATGAGGGTGGACATAAAATATACTGCTAGCTTTCAGATCGTTAATCATAAGTAGTCCATGTCAGCAGAACAGTGCTAGGACTACACAGAGGGCTGGTATTGTGGCGCTCCATTGCCGCTCAGTGAAGGATTTTCTACCAGGGCAGTAGTGAGCTACGATGATTGAATAATGTTAGGTGATGCACCACAATATATTTCAGTGAAAGTTCACTGACTATATGTTTAGCAAAAAAGGTATTATTACCTGTTATCTTTTACATATGTTGATTTGTGAAATTCATTACATTTGTTTGGTTTGTAAATTCTTGTTTATCATATATTATTTCCCATTTATAATTAATCATTACATTGTTTGTGTCTTTTGTTCATCCATTCTTTTATTTTTGTTTCAAAGGGCAGGATGTGTCCATCGGTCTAACACTACTGCAGCTGATTTTAAACCAACGTTGAGGTGAGATTAAAGCCCTTTAGTGACTTCAGTCTTTCTCTTCAGTCAGTTTCTTTTTAAGTTCTGCCCTGTCAACACAAGGATGTCTTCACTTTACCAAACTGCCTGTAATGTCACAGACCTACAAGGAATTTACCAGACATGTCAACTGGTACAATATCATCCCAGTGAAGAGAGACAGAATCAGGTCGTTGAAGCTGAATTTCTTGGGGAAGTTTTACTTTGTGTCATGGAAACACTGTCCTTCCAGAAGTATCATCCTCAGATATCCCTGCTTGGCAGGATGCTACAGTAGGGAAAACTTTGGGAGGACATTTAGCTGCAGATGGAGCCGAAAGGCTGAAACAACCCTATGTGCTATGACTTCTCTCTCTGTACAAATGCCAAACTCCTCTTTACATACAGATGATGTATCTTTATTTGATCACCCTTATTCTTGCAGGAACTTTCCATACAGCAGGAAATGCAGTTGTGGCCAAAAGTATTGGCATCCCTGCACTTTATTAAAAGAATGCACACATGCATTTCTTTGGTTTGCGGTAATTTCCTGGACAATGTTATTGGCACCTTATAGATATAGGTTGGCATATTTACATTTCAGGTGATTCACCTTTTAGAAATAAATAGATTTCAGGTGATTGGTGAGCTGCAGATTCCAGCAATATGAAAATCAATTTAATCAATTCAACCAATTTAAATACAAAAAATGGTAAATCAGATAATTGTTTGAAGAGGTCTGACACAAGATTGTAGCCAAACGTAGACAATCTCAAGGCTATGGAATATTGCCATGAAAAATGTTAAAATGGGGGAAATGCAACTCAATCAACTGCCACAAGTTGTCCTTCAGACAAAAGGTATGGCTGTTTTAGCTCTTACCACCCGTTACCAACTCTGTAATGGGGTTGTACAGTAAGGAGAACCACTGCTGAGAGAGACATAAAGTCCAACTTCAATTTAACGAAACATGCCATAATCATTTCATCTCCTATGGACAGGTGTGACCAAAAATAGCTTTTTTGTAAAGCACACCATCTCTGTATGCACAAAACAAATATTAAGCCCCAAGAAAAGAAAACCGTCCTACAGTTAAAAACATGGAAGAGGTTCAGTGATGTTTTGAGGTTGCTTTACTGTCTTTGGCACTGGGTGACTTTAATGTTTTCATGGCATCATGAAATCAAGAGAATACAGAGGCATTTTGGAGCACTATGTCAAACCCAGTGTCAGAAAGCCTACTTGACAAAAGGCCATTAGTCCTGCCCCTGTTCTGCTACCAGCCAACAAACACTTCAAAAATCACCCTGGAATGTTTCAAGACAAAACAGTGGACTATTCCTATAGTAGCCAGCATTGAGTCGAGATCTAACTCCTTTTGACAACCGGAGAAATCTGAAAACAACCTTCAGGTCTCTCTGAAATGGAGCACACTGACAGATGTGCAGAAGCACCTCCAAGGCTATAGGAAGTGCTTGATTGCTGTTATTTTGACCAACTATTGAATCTAGGATGTTAATAATTTTGTCAATGCCATTTCTTTTTTTATTTCTGATTCAAAAACAATCTTTTATAATATAAACTGGGGGAAATGATTTATAGGGTCAAAAAGTATTTTTTTTACTTTTCCTTCAAGAAAAACACATTAATGTATAAATGAAATGTCTTTTAATTATTATCCTCGTGAGAATCAACATTTCTAGGATTCCATTTCTACTACATGTAACTGGTATATTTGCTCCATTTTTACAACTGAAAGAGAGGGAGAAACTGGCAATGAGTAGTCACAGAAATCGCAGATCATGCAACATCCACACCTCTTATTTTTCCCGAAATTCGCCTCATACTGTATTTGAATGTGTCATTGTCTTGACATTTCTGTTTATCAGCCACACTAAAACATTGTAGGTTGAGTTTTGCCTGGAGGCAGATCTGCTTGATGAATCCTCTCTTCATCCACTGAGATGACTTACGAGGAGTTACATCTTTTGAACACTGTCACGTTTTCAGCTGTGCAAAGCCTCCAAAACATGCAGAGGAGCCACACAAAATACATTTTGCTTCTCACTTTACTGATCTCCCAAAAACATTAATTCATATATGTTTTAGAGTTTGCTGGCCAGATTTCATTCCCTCTGTTGTGCAATAATTGTATAATTATTTGAGACTTTGAGCTCCTTATTTGTTGTTGATGATCGGGCTACAATACTAGGATGCTAGCAAAGGCTTTGTTTTGATGTTGAATGGATAATTAGTGAGTAATCAGCTCTTATTGAAACAGGCGGTATTTGAGCCTCTATATGAACCAAATCACTGTCACCTTTCCTCTGATGTTTTGTTTGACAAATCGCCTTCAATGAAACATGTAACAACCACTGAGGAAGTTACAAGATGTCACATTGTAGTTTGATTATTGTGAGTTCCTACAGTAGACAAGGAATAATGGACTGGTATTTGTATAGGTGTTTCTGCAACACATACCGTTAAAGGTAACAGTAGATTGATGTTGACATGGATAGCGTGTACATCTTGATTGATCTATTGATTGATTTAAGTCCAGTGGATGGCAGGTCAAAACGGTTCCACTTGTTTCCAACATAGTGTCCCTAGTGTAATAAGATGGACTCAAATGCTCAAACGTACACTTACCAGGACATTGCAATCCATACAAATACAGTATGATGGAAGATGCATCTTTACTATTTGATAGCTACTGTCAGGAGTGGCGATGTGCAGTAGCACAGAGGTCAGCGTTGATCCAACATCCGGAAACGTATACAACTTCACCACTCTGTGCGCTTTAAGAATTATATTTCTATGCTTTCATAGAAACTTTAAGGTCCGCTCACCGCCTGGTGTACCTCATTCCTCAGTATTTTCTCATATACACAGGAAGCAAAGAGCATGTACAGGCTTTTTTGCGTTAATGGTTACCAAGGTGACAAATTGTTACCAGCTTTGGCTTCTAAGCCTCCAATAGGCATGCTTTTCACTTCCTAATGAGAAAAAAAATCCCAATTTACAGCTGCAATCTGGAGAGTTTCAGCCCAGCTGCAGTCCTGCCACTTGGTTAGTCCTGCGGCACCCTTTTGCTTGTTTGGCTTTACCTCAATCGATTTAAACTTGTCTTGAGTCATGCTGGCAACCTCGGTTCTATCGTGTGCATCAGTTGATTTCCATCAGCTGCTGGGGCCCTTTTGAGGAGGAGGAGGTGGAATTACATCACCTAGTGAGTAACCTTGTCTGGGATTTGAAGATTCATGTTTATTCCCGGAGCTAACCCTACAGTTTTCAAGCAACGGGCCACCATGATCTGTTGGTATGCAGGCCGCTGTTTCCTCAACCCACGGCTGTAAACAGGGCCTTCGCTGTCCACCCCGGATTTCGATTGCCCGTTAAGTTTGATTAATAATCCCGTATCAAATTTACCACAGGAATAGGGAAAGTACGTTAGCCCTACCAAAGAACACACGGGAGAAAAAAAATCAGCATTTCCTCAGGGCAGGAAAAAGAAAAGCTTCTGAACTCCTCCCCGTGATTGGAGAAGAACTGTCAGGATGGTGAAGATTTATGTGGCTGCACTGTAGAGGTTCGCCTGTTCCTATATAATTATGATAGCCAGAGATTCCAGTAAAGTGTGTGTAATCTCCCTGTGATCTCTCCCCACACTGACAGACCATTAGAGACAGAAGCTGGGCCAGTGGTTTGGGGCTTAGTGTTGTCCACCACATCCTTGCTTCGTATTGTGTTCCAAATCTCACAGGAAATTGCTGCCAGAATCCCAGGGCTTGAACATATGCTTTGCCTGTTTTTGATTGTAGTCGCTTTCTTAAAAGCCTTTGTTTTTTAGTTTCCGAAAGCAATTCCTTTTCTTACCTGACCCAAATCTTCTGTTTTGAAAGCTCCCAGTGTTGCGGTTGTCACGCGCTCTTTAAAAGGAGCTGATAATGCAGTTTGATGTAAGGCAAGACTAGAATCCTCATTGTGTTTTTGATGAACCATCGTCTGGGTGAAAATGTGGGCCTTTAGCAAATCAAAGCAAAGTTTCCACTCAAGTTGTTCCGCTATACATGTCTGGGTCTTAACAATACAATGTGTGACGGCCTAATTTGAAATACCACGTGACCGTCACTCTGTCTTACAGCAAATGTGCTTCCCCGGCTTGCAGATCCCCTTCGTGACAAGCTCATCATCAACTGCCGGGTTCAGAGTGAGTGGTGTACCCATAGCTACCGCTGTCACTCACAACCCCCTGCCCCCACCCCGGGCTGGCAGGCGAACAGCCCTGTGACATGTGCTGACAGGACATGGTCTTTTGTCAGGAGTTTTCAATAAGGAACCCTGACAAGACACTCAGTGTCTTTGATCAAACATGCATCTAGGGGTTGAGACTGAACTGAGCTGATCACAGACTGTGGTATCAGTAAGGGCTCTTTGTGGTTAATAATTACAGTACTTCTAAGACGAGAAAGCAAACCCATTAGTAGTCCACAGACATTTATATACAATTCCCAGACCCCCGGGAGAAGCTGTGTTATGGGATTCTTTTCTCAGATTTGCCGTGATCACAACGTGTTGCTTTGTGCCTTCAGCTTTTGCTCCACTAGGTCTCAATGTGTAATTTAAGTCCAGATGATTGTGTTGACCAGTGTTTCTAATGCAGTAAAACCCTCAGGTTTCAATTCTAAGTCTTGCCCTGTTTTGCGATTTATATATAATGTATCGAAGGGTTTTATTTCCAATTTACTGCCATAAACCCAACTAAAATTAGACATATAAACAATTCACCATATGAAATTGGGAGATGTGAAATGGAAAAAATGTGGTAAGATTATACAAGACAAAAAAGTTGGGATGCTGCATAAAATGCAAATAAACACAGAATGCAATGATGTGCCAATCATTTTCCCTTATATTTAATTGAAAATAGTACAAAAGCAACATACCAAATGTTGAAACTGAGACAGGCCAGTTTAGCACCTAGACTTTTACTATGGAACCATGCTGTTGTAATACGTGCAGAATGTGGTTTGGCATTGTCTTGCTGAAATAACAAAGACCTGCCCTGAAAAAGCTGTTGTCTGGGTGGCAGCATGTGTTTCTCCCAAACCTGTATATATTGTTCAGCATTTATGGTGCCTTCACAGACGTGCAAGTCACCCATGCCATGTGCACTAATGCACTCCCCTGCCATAATGAATACTGGCTTTAACACTGTACACTGATAACAAGCCGGATTGTCACTCTCTTTAATCTGGAGGATGGAGTGTCCACGATTCCCGAAAACACAATCTCACAATTTTATTTGTCCGACCACAGGACAGTTTTCCACTTCGCCTCAGTCCATCTAAAATGACCTTGGGCCCAGAGAAAGCAATAGCATTTCTGTATGTTGTTTATGTGAAGTTTTTTCTTTGGATGGTAGAATTTTAACTTGCATTCGTTGATGATGCGACATACTGTGTTCACAGACAATGTTTTGGGTGATTTTCACTATAGAATCATTGTCTGTTTTTAATTGTAACTTTGTTGTGATACGTTTTTCTTGAATTGTGGCACTTTTTTCCAACACAGTCTTTCATAGAGTGGTAAAATCCTCCCCAACCCCACTTCTGATATGCCCATCGTCTCTGGAATTATCTTTTAATTCCTAATCATGTTACTGACTTGTTTCCAATTGATCTAATTGTGTGATGTCCAACCAGGTTTAGTTTTTTAGCATTACACATCATTTCCTGTGTTTTGGTGCCTCTGTCCCAGCTTTTTTTAAATGTGTTGCTGGCATAAAATTTAAAGTGAGAATGTATTTTCCAAGAAACAAAAAATTATATATTTTCTATTGAATATTGGGTTTAAATAATTTTCACATCATTGCATTCGGTTTTCTTTTTTGCATCCCAACTCTTTTGGAAACATGGTTGTAGTAACATTGTAAATACATTTTTTTGTTTGCTCCAAACTTTTTTCAGTTTGGCTCAATTAAATCCTTTCTTGTTCATTAATCTCGGAAGAAGACTGCTCAGAGCAAGTCATATCATCATTCCAATTATATAATCCATTCAGGTAGGTTTTTATTGTCAATGACCACAATGGTCTCCCACCCTATCATGCAGTTTATATATTAACACCTTTCAGCCCAATTTTCATGTTACATTCCATACAATTATCCGAGTAAAGAACCATTTTCAGACAGACTGTTTGCAGTTGGAATGTCCGGGAAGGTTAGTACGATAATCTGTCTGGTCTGTACAGGGCCTGGGCTCTCCTTCAGACAGTTAGTCTCCTCGCCTGTGTGTGCTTTGTGTCACCGTCTCGTCTCAGCTCTCTGTGGATTAGAGCTTTGGGGGGGATTAGGGTTCAGACCAATGGACACCCCCTGCCAACGCATAGACAGCAACATCACCTGAACTATCAGCAGGGAGGCCGAAGAGCTGTCTCTGTCCACTCACAATGCCCTCTCGACAAAGCCTCTGTCTGTGTGCGTGTTTGTGTGTGAACTTGTGTGTGTGTGCATGAAAACAGAATGGGGAGGGGGGATGGATGAAGGGGGGGAGCTTATTTGGCTGCAGACATATTAGAATCATATACATTGAGCTAGTTGGCAGGCAAAGAACTTCTGGAAAAAAGGAACACATCAAGGGATTGTCTAATTAACCACAACATCTCTCTTCAGTACCAAAACCAGATCCATGCAACCGAAGCAAGACTTTTTCTGGGACATTTAATTTTGTTTTTGCTACTTGGCTTGGTTTTCCGATCATGAATGTTTGCGGTGAAAACCCAAGGGTTGCAAGGAGGTGGGCTTTACATGCATTTGTTTTGTAGAGAGAAGTAAACTGTTGAATATTTCTTTAATCTGTTCTGTGTGTCTCCCCTAGGTCGGAGAGGAGTACACTGTGCAATACTGACAAAGGTAAAAAACAAATAGTACTTCGAATTGTTACACTAGGTGATTACAAATTGGCACAGTTAATAACTTGGCAGCAAGTGGATGATGGCAAATTGAATAAATGTGTTGCCCATTTAACAGTTTTGTATTTGATGTTTCTGAATAATCAAGGAATAATCAAGGTTTAAGAAACAAAAATTCACTGCCAACTAATTGCTTCTCCATGAATAATTTCATTGTCAAATGACACTGCTGGGTGCTAAAAAGTCAAGAGGTGTCTAAAACCTTCTCAGGCCATGTGGCCCTGCTATACAAGCCCCCGCAAGTTCACCTGCCACCTAGCGAAATGTTTTAACCAAATAACATTTTCTTCACACTATTGACACTTAAGATATTCATTTCACCGCATTTGAACTGGAGTGCTGCGGGGAATGGTTATTAAAATTCACACCAAACACATTAGCATTCGAGTCCGGGCCTCATGGATATTCTGTTGTGAGCCCAGTAAGAAAATGATTCTCATGTTCTGACTTGGCATCACAAAGGTTGTTTTTGGAAAGGAAAGAGGAAAAAAAAGATTTTTAGTAGCAGGCCCTTGCTAATTCTGGTTGTTCATCCCTGACAACAGGATTTCAAAAAAACATACTGTATCTTCGGACACAGGCATCACGTTAGCAACTGTTTGACTTGCAGGGCTGGCTAACTGAGATTTGTGAGAATGCTGTGGGGAATTCAGAGTTTTTCCTGCCTCTGCCGAAACCATACAGATGGGTGGATTAGGGTAAATAATCTACAAAGGGCATTTTCGGTGCTTTGAGCAAGGATTTGCCATATTGGAACTGAACCTAAGAACCCAATAGGCGCTAATGTGATTATCTGGATCCATTAAAAGGTTTTATGACCCAGTGTTTAAACACTGGCTTTCCACTGAAGGCAGTGACATGCATCTTCTCCGTCCTCTCATTACAACCTATGTTTGCTGAGTAAACAGTCAAAGGAGTTTTGAAGGTTTCTTTCCCGGGACTTATTTGTCTTCCACGAGCTATATAATACATACAGGTCCCCAAAAGGCCTTGTGCCGTGTGCGACACATTTACATGTCTGCCGTTGTTATCACATCTCCTTCCACATGCCCACCTCCATACTCCACTTACACATATTTCTTGTTCCCTTACAGTGTCGCCAGAAGTGTTGATTGATTGTGTGAAGAGCAAAGACCTTCAGAAGGTGAGTGGGAGGAGCCACAGTGGAAAACGGATGCATAGCCCAGGGAACAAATCAATGCATTCAACAAGGCGTTGAGGATCCGCAATCAGGTTTTTACCTGAGGGGTAGCCATCGTTCTGGTTGTTCCAGAGAAGTGGCTTTTCCAATTCCGCTCTTGCATTCACAGACCCTTTCTCTTTCCTCAGCTGAAGGAGCTGCACAAACTGGGTGCCGACCTTTCGATCCAATATCCGTCAGGATGCACCCTGCTACATTATGCTGTGGACACTGGTAGCAAGGAGATGGTCAAATACATCCTGGATAATGGTAGGAACAAGGCTATACTGTATGCATGTATACTACAGTCAAGACTTCCGTCTGTGTATACCAGTCTGTCGGATTTCACCAAGTTAATCTACGACCGTCAAATATCACCTCAGAAAAAACGTTCCTCCTTTATTGGCATGTTGCATGCTCTCCCTGTGTCTGCGTGGGTTCTCTCCGGGTGCTCCGGCTTCCTCCCACCATCCAAAGGCCGTGCGGACTAGGTTAATTGGTGACCCTTAGGTGTGGTTGTGAGTGTGACTGGTTGTTTATCTATTTGTGGCCCTGCGATGGACTGGCGGCCTGTTCTGGGTGTACCCTGCCTTTCGCCCGATGTTAGCTGGGATTGGCTCCTGCCCCCCCGCGACTCTGTACGCAGGATAAGCGGTTGACGAATGAATGAATGAATATTGGCATGTTGGTACCTTAAAAGGGCTCCCAGGTGTTGGAAGCGGTTTATTTGTAGGATCATAAATATTGTTGAAGACAAACTACTATGTAGTACAACATACTGTGCCTACTTTCTCAACCCTGCCGTCAGGCCCCCCTTCCCAGATGCAGTAATTGTGCCTGCTTAGGGTTAATTTGGGGAAAAAGCGGTTGGGGAAACCCTGCTATAGTTTATGGAGTCTCCATTACTCAACTAACAACATTCCAATATTTGAAGAGGATCAGTTTTCTGTCATAAAGTCCTCCTACACTGGAGTTTTACTGCTCTACCACTCATGGGATATGCTTTTTACAATGAAGTTTCTTTTTTTCACCTTCACAGCACCCTCAGATGTCCTGGATGTTACTGAAAAAGAAAAGTAAGTACAGGACATGTTTTTTGAAGTTCTGCACATGCACATAGGACTTGCAGTGTTCACTTTTTTCACTAACACTGCTTATAGCTACTCTTTTTCTATCTCACTCCCTCTGCCTTTCTGTCTCAGGGGGGAGACAGTGTTGCACAAAGCAGCATCACTGTGTCAGAGGACTATTTGCCACTACCTTGTGGAGGCCGGGGCATCCCTCATGAAGACCGACTTACAGGTAAAACTAACCCTCCCACATCGTTGACTCTTTATTTGGCCATAGTAAACCAAGTTGTTTATAGGCTACCCTTGAGACAAGATTTCTTTGCAACACCTTATTACTGTCTTTGGAACCAAAAATGTATGTCTTCAATGTCTTCTGTACTGACATTTTTTTCAATGTCCTTTAAACCAAGAATACATATCTTCAATGTCATTCCAATTATTCTTTCAACTGAAAATATACTTTTTCAACATCCTTTAAAACAAAAATACTTATCTTCAACGTTTTGCCAATGCCTTTTGAATGAAAATAAATGTGTTCAACGTCTTTGACATTTTTTTTTCTCAATGCCTTTAGAAGAAAATAATAAATACACATCATCAACATCTTTTCAATGTCTTGCCCATAAAGCAGTGGCTAGATTAGTGGGCATAGAATGGCCTCAGCATAATCTTCATATGCTGAAAAAAATATTCACAATGGTGAGAAGGACTACAGTGCCCTGTACTTGAGAAAGTCCCCTCGGACACAACTAGCCAGATGCCTGCAAGGTCTGTTAAAGTACTAACCACCAGCTGGCTCCACCATTAGATGTCTGATTTGTTTCCCCTCTCCTGCGGAGTTAGCCAATTGGATACAGCGACCAAGCTTTCACAGACAGTGTGCTGAAGGAGTGGGAACATAAGGCTTTCATTTTTGACAACTGTATTTCACAAAATCACAAGTTCCTCCTTCCAAAGACCCCACAGCTGTTTTTCTGTCAGTTTTCTGTCTTGGAAGACTAGCACATTTAAGATGTCTTGATTTTCCTGTCAGGGCTTGAAGGATTTTCCTATACAAAATCTCATTACCACATGGTGTGTCTGGGTGATGTTTATACAATGTAATCTCTCTTGTAAGCAACTGGTGAAATGTTTGTGTGGAGGGCTTGATAGTCATCCTAGCCAGTCAGTTGCTCTGCAATGGTTTGACAGTTCTTTGGCTACGAAGCATTCCTCTACTGTCGACAAAACACTATGACACTTACAGCCACCTCTCCTGTGCACACTCTCTCTGCACTTCTCCCCCTCTCTCAAAATAATTTTTATTCAAATTAACTTTTTTTATATTGCTAAAGCTAGTAATAATAATAAAAGATTAAACTCTGTGTGAGCCAGCAGTGAACACAAGCAATTCTGAATGTAGGCTAAAAGTGAGTAATGTTACCATCTAGGATTTGGGGCAAGTCTGATTCATACCCTGTAGCCGTAGGGTGCAGGTCAGCCAGGCTCTCTCTCTAAGCAAGCTCCTTCTTGTGCTGCAGGGAGACACGCCGAAGCATCGGGCAGAGAAGGCCAAAGATGCGGAGCTGGCAGCCTACCTGGAGAACCGGCAGCATTACCAGATGATCCAGAGGGAGGACCAGGAGACAGCCGTGTGACCCCTGACCTCGCTGTCACCTTGACCCTGTGCCAAACCTACTTTAGCCAAATGAGGAAACTCACCAGACAAAGACGGTTCAAAAGGTAGTCAGTGTGGTATCCTCCTACTGTGGGGGGGAGTGATGGGTTGGCCTGTGTTCTACCTGACAGATACTGTTACGGTCAACCGTGTGTTTTGTGACCAGTGGACTTGATTATTGCACTGCCAAAAAAGAAGCTATGTTTCATGTCAGAAGAGATGGCTCTTCGTTATCATTTTGTTTTCCCCACTGGTTGTGTTGCACACGCAATCAACCTGGACTGAATGCTGAACGACGTCAACTGCAGTTTTGCTGCAAGGTTTCAGGACCGGAGTTTTGGGTGTTTGAATGTCAAGGTAATGTATTATGTCCTCAGATGGAACTGTTTCACCATGAGAATTTCAGCTGTACCAATGAAAATGACTGTGGATTCCAGACAGGTATTAACATACTGGTCTGTAGGCCAGCAGTTTTCCAGACTGCCAGCAATTACATTATTGTCCCCCAAAATGAAATGGAGGGGACTACGGATCGATATCCACACGCGTGACGTCTTAGAATCTTTGGACCCAAGTTTGACAAAACGTGTGTGAATGATATGTCTTACCATGGATATTTTCTAAATTATATTAATTGACCAAATGGGGGCGCAAGGTCACAACCCTTATCCTGTTTAATATGTTCCCCGTGAACCCATAAGATCAGCCATGATGGAATTTTCACCATTTACGATTTTGTGAAAATTATTCAAAAGCTTTTTCTCTGGCATCAATAACTAGTTGATGAAAAATCTGATATTTTCTGTTTTCAGATTGATACCTAAAGCAACATGTTGGCAATCTAATTGTAAAAAGCCACAAGTATGGTATCCCACGTAAAAAAACAAATCAGTCACAGATATTCTTATAGTAATAACATTTGTTACACGTTCTAAACAATGTCTAGACTCCACATATGCAAGAGCATTCATATCGACCACACAGTGGCTATATTTTTCCTTGATCTGTGTTACTAAGAGTGTTGAAATTTGACACCCTCAGGTATTTGAGTCTTGCTAATTGATCTGAAATCTCTATGTGCATGAATGTTGAGGCTTGTTGTATCAGCGATTGGCATTTACCCAATTACATTGATTGGCCCTGGGGGGCAGTACATCATTTGCTGGGGACGATGTTTACTGTTGCCTTGTTTAGATTAAACTTTGATTTGTTCATAGTACTGCTATAGAATTTTTTTTGCAGACTGATTTGTCCATCCAGAATGCAGTGTGATGGTATCAAACTATAGCTCCAAAATTTTGGGACATTTCACACTGAAAACTTTTCCATTACTTGACAGTTTGAATTGATTCAATATTGTACAATTTATTGATCACCAAATGTTTTCTTTTTTTTTCTCCTGAAAGTGTTATGCTTTTAAAAAGGATGTGTTGTACACTTATCATAGTAGCTCTTTGTTAAAGCAGTTTATGCACTGCAGCTCGAATTGCCTTGATTTTCTTATTTTTTTGCTATTTGTTAATACTTAATGTACTTAAGTCATGGCATATTTGTATTGCATTTTTAAGCCGATTTATGTTTATATAATTTGTACATAATATAAATGTAAACATTTTTGTGTTTGGATTTTTTTTTTCATATAAATTAACATTTGATATGTATTGGCTGAAAAACTACACCGCATTTCTTCTCTCATATTGTTACAGAAGTCGTATTTATTCACCTCAACATTCTTTACTGATCCTCAACATCCATGCAGCGGTTGAAGTATTTTCAGCAAAAAAAATTGGGATGGTTGAGACGTAAATTTACCGGGTGATTGTTTATTTGTTGATGTTTTTTTACATAAAATAATGAGAATTAGTGTCTTCATAGAAACCAACAATTTATGGTTACTTTATTCATAGATATAATATCTGTTTAAATATGACTGGCCATTTGAACCAGAAAATAAATAAACATAAGTTATAAAGACCAGTGATTCATTTAAATGTTTTAATTTAAACTATTTATAATGTAAAGATTGAGCGGAAGGAATTTGCCCATTCCAAAATCTATCCTGAAATATAACTAGTAAACTTGTTGTAATATGTAAATGGGGGAAGGAATTCACCCATTAATAAATCAGTCCTACAGTATAAATAGTAAATTACTTTATTGAAATGCCGCAGTAACTGGGGCTATATTGTATTTTGTTAGACTGAAAGTAGTTGTGATTGGTCTGGATGTTTCTTTTTATCACTAGACATACGTGCATAGCTTACTTGTATACAAATGAACAAGGTATTGCGTGGACACATGCAGGATTCTGACTGTTGTCAAATGTTCATACTGTAGTTTTGAATACCAACTTAAGACCTATTTTATACAAGGTTCTAACGTAACACTTGTCCAAATCTTTTCCATTTAAATGCACAATCAGATCTGTGCGTCTCACATCTACAATTTTTTATGGCAATTTTGACAGTGAGAATGTGGATAAGATTAGGACAATGTACTGATGTTTTTACCAGTTCTAAATACAGCTTAACATGCATTTGATTGTAAGTCATTGCTATTCTCTATTATGTCCAGACACACTGAATCCATTTCTGTGGTAGAAAATATGTCCTCAATGAAAACGCTCCAGTGCTTGCCGTCTGCCTGACCGAGCATTGCATTTTTCATACATGTTCAAATATTTAGTTCACGTATTTATTTCATTATAAAAGTAAATTTATTTTTGAGTTTTAAGTCAGTTATTACTCATCATACAAAATAACATGTTCTTAACGAATGTTAGCATTTTCTGAGCTCGCCTTCCCATTCACCTTTCAGTTGACTTCATTGTAATGGTAATATCATGTTAGCGACGATGCTGAAAAGATTGGATATTAATTGAAGCCATAAATGAATATACAGAGCCTATTAGCAACCTGGGATTTGCCAAAAAATGAATGACGTGCAAACATCTTATGTAGCAGATATCCTTTGTATATTAACAGGAGATTTTCATTGAATAATTATTTTGTAGATTTAACATTGTATTTGAGACCTGATCCTATACTTTGTTGTTCACTGTGATATTGGGTAGTGCACTGTGGATCAAAACAATGTTTTTCCAACTTTATATTATTTTTAAGCTGATAAAAACTGTTTTACAATGTTCACCTTTTCAGATGATGCAATTTGGAACCTGATTTGAACAAACGCAGTATACACAGTCCTTTTGCCTGTTACTGTTAATTGTGAGATATTTGCGAAGGCCTAGCCAAAATATGTCCACCAAGAGACCATATCTGCCAATTGTATTTGTTTCTTGACTACAATGTTGACTCTGTTATGAAACAGTCTTGTCAGACATTGCATTTCACCACTAGATTTTAACCTGACAAAATATACAGAGGAGAATGTTGCATCTCTAAGTCAGAATAGTTGCATAAGACATGTGCATATTACTCTTGACATCAATATCTAAGGGGTGAAGAATTTAATAATACTTCTTCATTTGATATCCTGGGGAAAGTTGCCTTGGAAACTAAAGACTTCTTTTCATAGCATCTTATTTACCATATATGATCGGTCATCTGATATCTCTTACAATTATTTATAGTTGTGGTCCAAGATTCATAAAAAAAATATTTTAATTACACTTAATAGGAGAAGGAAGGCAAAATGGAAGTATGTAGCATAAAGAGAGATTTTGAAATTAAATAAAATTGCCTCAGCCTTACAACCATCTTATGGGCAGTATACAGATTAGAATCTGGCCCAGAGACTCGCTTGCATTGGCAAGTAGATACTTACCCCAACAGTACATAGTTTCGTCATTTCAAATGTCCTGAACAGTACGTGATATCAACCATGTCATTATTTCACCTTACCGTCGTAGCTTCGTGCAGTGCCTTTACCTATAGCTCAAGTTAAAGAGAAAATGTTAAGTAGAGTGTTATTATCAGAATGGAGTTATTGTGCCATAGTCCCTGTCCTGTTACAGAGGGGGCAAATTGAACACTTCACACACGTTTTATTTACAGAGGCTTTGAAAAGTTTTCAAGCACCTTCAATTGCTACATTTTGTTGTTATAGACATAATTCACTAAACAATGTCATCAAACTAGACACTCCCCATAATAACAAAGCGAAAAACATGTTTTTAGTTATTTGTTTAAAAAGAAAAACTTTTTTCAGTACTTTGTAGCGATCCCAGTCTTCTTGGGTATGCCTCTGTGTGCAAATCAGCTTTGCACACAGATTTGGGTAGTTTTCCCATTCTTCCTTGCAGATCCTCTCAAACTATCTTATTGGATGGGTCACGTCTATGATGTGTGATCTTCAGGTCTTCCCAAATGTGTTGAATGGGTTTCAAGTGTGGACTTTTGTTGAGCCAGGAAAAGATATTTGGAGACCTGTAGTCCCCCCTGATTTATCTTAGCCGTGTGCATTGGATGAAAGATGAATCTTCACATCAGCCTAAGGTCTTGCATGTTCTAGATAGCATTTTCTTCAAGACCCTCCTTGCCTTTTGCTTTATTCATCCTTGCCTTAATCCTGACTCAGTTCCTGCTGTTGAGAAGTATACTCATAGCATGATAGTCTATCACCAGTCATAGCACTTTCCTTGCTCTAGCAATTGTTTTATAACTTTTCCAAGATATATGTCATGAAACACATGGCTTGGTTTTTCCAATACCATGCAAAGTTGTCTATATAAAGTCTGAAACTTAACGTGTGTGCTTTTCTAAACCAAACGAAAAATTGCTACTGGTGGACATCAACTTCTAGAGAAATTTAAAAGAACACAGAATGCATTTGAGTTCAGTTTAGTTTCATGGTCTGAATATTTATTTTTGAAATTAGTAAACAAATTATTAAAAACATGTTTTGCTTTGTCGTGGGGTATTGTTTGTAAAATAAAGGAAACAAATTAAGGTAATCAACTATAAATTCAGTTTATAAAACAACAGCATGTGAAGAACGTTTAGGGGTCTGAGTAATTCTGGACACCAATTTAAGCAATGAGGCACTAGGGGTTGTGGAATATGGCCAATTTACCATGACTAAAGGCTGTTCTAATGCATGACGCAATGCGGAGTGCCTTGATAAACCGCTTAAATGTGGAATATTGACTCTATACCATAAATCCTCAGGTGCCTTATTTCTATTTAAAAAATGTTTTATTTAATTGTATACATCTGATAGACCACAACTTTCAGCCAATCAGTTGTCAGATAGGAACTGCCATCTTATCATGCCAAATAACCGTTTGCCTAGAACAGAAATACATTTTCTATCCAAAAGGACACACATGTCCCAAAATAATATTTAAATTGCTAATAATAACATGTTTGGCCTTGTTTTCTCTAAATCTGTAGTGTCACCTATCATACATAATTTCTGTATGTTCACTGCTTATGAGTACTATATTCTTAATATTTCTGTTTAAATCCACAATGTATTTTAATTACAAGATGAATTCGCTCTTGGAATGGTAGAAACGTTGAACTACACTCGTAAGGATTCAGTCCAGCAACTACCTACTTATAACATCTTTTAAAATTGGAATTTGTGACATCATACATTTCAAGCATTGATAAGACCTTGTCTCGAGGGACATAAAGGAGAAATGGGTGAACTGCCTTGCTCAAGGGTGTAACAGCAGTTGTAACCTTGTCAGCTCTGGGATTAGAAGCAGTGACTTTTCAGTTACTGGCCCCAAGCTCGAAGCACTCGGCATTTTACCACCCCCATTCCAATAGCAACAAATAAAATACAAATATGTGTAACATATTATAAAAAATCGATGTTATAGGGGAAGTTTTGGATTCGTGAGTGCTCCTTTACAAAATACTAGCTGACAATAAACAAAAACTCTGGAGCATACTTTAAAGAAAAGGTTACTGCAGTATTCTGTTGCATTAGTCCAATGCAGGCAGGCATGGATGGGGCTTACAGTGACCGAACTGGGTCAGACAACTGACTCATTTATGACATTTTTAAATGACTTATAACAAGGAACAGTAGCTAGTTGATGTACATTATGTCATTTATTTTGAGTTGCTGTGCAATTCAGGGCTAGAGTCTCTATCACAATAAAAAAATATATTAATTAGAAAACATTTAAGTGACTGTGTAATACAAATTTTTAGGTATTCCACCAAAAACATTTTTTTACTTGCTATAGTGACCAAATGTGATGGACAGACTGGTGTGCAATGTTGAAAATATCAATCTGTATGTTTTGTTTTTATTGGCTGATTTTGTTTTTGTTGTTGTCTGCTTGAAAAAAAATAAAAATTAATGGTACTTAAAAATGTATTTATTGTCATTACTTGCTCTTCCTTAATTGTTGAAATCATTAATCTGTTTCATAGTCATTCATTAATTACTCTGTATTTTCATAAGGTGAGCATCTAGCTCAGTGAATTGCAGGACATTATTGAAGCTTACCAATAGTAATAACATGTACTACTACCAATAGTAGTATTTGGGTTGGCATAAATCTGATGGGTACAGGTAGAGTTAACAGAATTGAGGTTACAGTTATGGATATAGGATTGTGAGGGGGTTGTAGACCTTAACGTAGGTTTAGTCAAAGTATGCCAAGGTAGAACC